>CM023484.1:61871249-62088749 GCA_013339685.2 Hyalomma asiaticum
AAACGTAACAACGTTTATTAACGTGTTAGCAGCAGCGGGGCGAGCATGGCGAGCATTGTGTCGCCACAACATTATTGCAGAAATTGGCTCAAGTCTACAAGCAAAGTACTACTGTCAAGACGTAGCAGTTATTAAGGTTGAATCGAAGTAAACGTTTAAATCCGGTGACATGCTCCCGCGAAATCGGGAGGCTACGCTTGTGAACTTTACATCTCCACAGGTATTTGGCATTGGTGTGATAGCACGTAATTTTCCACGATTAGTCACAGAGAAACGCTGTGTTAGGGAATGTCGTGCTTATTCGTCTTATTCACGCCACCTCCAGCTGTAGACAATCAGAGAGTGCCGCGGCACCTGCTTGGTATGGCGCACCAATAGACGTGCTCGTTACGACATCACACCACGGTCACGTGATACTTCGCGGTTATAAAAGCTAGTGTACAGCTCGCGCCTAACCATACGCAGCCATGGGTCTCTCGAAGCTAAATCGCGCTCCCGAGGAAGAAGCCAAGTTAAAATTCGTCAGGCTTTGTTTGCGATCATCCTCGGATGGCCGCCCTGCTTATCGAATGTTCCCACGCCGTTCCGATTGATACTACCAGCCACAAGCATATCTGCGCTGCACGTCTGCGCGCCACCCGTTGTGTTGGCGATTCCGCTGGACGTTCCCAACCGCCCCCCAGCCTCATCGACGCAGCCATCACCAGGAGAAGATTTAAGGTGCCTACCCAGCGACCTGCAATTCAGTGGACACGGGGGCAGTGCTTACAACACCATGTCTAACTGCCTTGTCTTCGCTACGCAGGCTTTGTTTGCGATCATCCTCGGATGGCCGCCCTGCTTATCGAATGTTCCCACGCCGTTCCGATTGATACTACCAGCCACAAGCATATCTGCGCTGCACGTCTGCGCGCCACCCGTTGTGTTGGCGATTCCGCTGGACGTTCCCAACCGCCCCCCAGCCTCATCGACGCAGCCATCACCACGAGAAGATTTAAGGTGCCTACCCAGCGACCTGCAATTCAGTGGACACGGGGGCAGTGCTTACAACACCATGTCTAACTGCCTTGTCTTCGCTACGCAGGTGCGTACAACCGCCTCTCTTCACGCTAAAAAAACTGACGATCGGTGCTTGCTACTGTTCCCGTGTCCACGGGTGTTATTGGTTACTATATGTGATTGCTTTTCCGTTGCCAGTCTATTACTGCAGTCGGGTGATGTCGAGACTAACCCTGGACCTAACACACGCTCGGAATCAGTGCTTAACCTAGATTCGCTCCCGGCGGACCCTTCAGAACAAATGAATGTGCTGTTCAAGCTGCTGAAGGATCTGCACAACCGATCCCTTGAAGGTTCTAAAGCCCAATCTGAGCTAGCCTCCGATGTTAAAGCTATTAAAAATGGCCAAAAGGGCATCGAGACAAAAATTAATGGTCTCCAAAAACGCCTAGACATGCTCGAAGAAAAATCAAGCAAAGTCGACGAACTTACTAAGAAAATGGCATCCGCGCACGCCCAGGTTGAAAAAGTCGCTTGTAGTTTGGACGCATTTGATTCACGTCTCGCTGAACTTGAAGATCGGTCACGACGTGATAACCTGATATTTCGAGGTATTCCTGACACGAAGGAATCATGGCAAGAAACTGAAACCAAGCTAATCACTGCAATAAAATCAGTTTGCAATCCATTTCCCGACGGCGCAATAGAACGCGCACATCGCCTTGGTTCCTTCTGCCCAAACAGGTGCCGCCCCATCATTGCAAAATTCTCACACTTCAAAACAAGGGAAAACATACTTACCCTGCGAAACCAATTTAAAGAACAAAATCTTTCAGTTGGTGAAGACTTTTCATTATCTACCCGCATAGCTCGCAAAAAACTCTTTGAATTTGGTACCACCCAGTCTGGTTCTTTCAACTTCAAGCTCCGTTACAATAAATTATTTATGAACAATAAGTGCTATGTATACACCCCTACCAATGATTCTGTCCATGAACTCATTAAGGATGAAACAGGTACTGGAAAAATTCCTACGAATGCACGACGTCCGACACAATAGGAAAGCGAAGAGGGAAGTGGCAGACCACCTCGTGCAGCCGCATTTTACCTACCCATTCTTTTTACAAATGCAAGAAGTGTTGTCAACAAATTCTTCTCGTTGTCATCAGCAATCGACACGTGCGACGCGAAAATCGTTGCCCTTACGGAAACTTGGCTTCCTGCACACGTGCGTGATTGCGATATATTTTATGGCGCCGCGGATCTCGCTATCTAACGATGTGACCGCACTGAGCGTCGAGGAGGGGGTGTCGTTCTCGCCATTTCGAAAGATATTCCGTCTTTTCACATAGACATTAAAACTGATCTTGAGTGCACATGGGCTGGCCTAACGCTCAGTCACGCAAAGATAATCCTTGGTGTGTGCTATCGCTCGCCTTCATCACCTCCCACCTTCATTGACAATTTACATGATGCTATTAACCTCGTTTCTTCACGATTTCCCTCATCACCTTTGTTCTTACTTGGTGACTTTAATTTTCCCAACTTGTTGTGGAACACCAATCCGCCCGGTATAAATCCCTTCTCATCTCAGGCAAAAGAATTTTGTGAGCTTTGTTCCGTGTTTTCACTTTCCCAACTTGTTACCCAGCCGACCAGAATCACTTCCGACACTGCGAGCACGCTTGACTTAATTTTAACTAATCGCCCAGATCTAGCTTCCCCTATAACTTTTCTACCTAACATTAGCGATCATTCTTTAATAAGTCTTGGCATTAATGCTAACCCTCCTAAACGAACTAAAGTCAAGAAAATTATTCAGGATTATAAGAAGGCGAATTTTGAAGCAATTAACGATGAATTAGGCTCATTTCTCGACAGTTTTTTAATTGACTTCGATACTCGTTCAGTTGAGGACAACTGGGCTATTTTTGTAGATCAGGTACGCCTGTTGACAGAAAAATACATTCCCAAACGTGTCATCCTTTCTAATGCCCAAGCACCTTGGTATAACTCGTACATCAAGCGTCTATCTAACAGAAAGAAACGGCTCTTTCGATTAGCTAAATCTTCATCTAATCAAGCACGTTGGGAATGCTATAAAATTGCTAATCGTGCATACTTAGCTGCACTAAAGGAAGCTAAAAATCATCACTTAACCCACACACTGCCCGAAATAATCAAAACAGACATTCGTAAGTTCTGGCGCGTCATCAACCCCCCTTGCGATACCACTATCATCCTAAAAGACACAGGAGGTGACGTAATCTCAAGTGACGCTTGCGCGATCGTTCTTAACGACACATTTTCAAAGAATTTTTCGGTTTCGAGCAATATTCACCCTCCGCGCACTATTTCATGTGACTACATTATCATGGATCCTATAACAGTTCATTCATCTGGCATTGCTAAACTCATTGGTAAATTACCCTTCAACTCAGCTCCGGGGTTCGATGGCATCAACAGCAAATTTCTAAAAAGCACTAGCGTGTTCAGCTCCATCATATTGACCAAATCTTTCAACAATCCATTAACACGTCCACTCTGCCTTCGCAATGGAAAATAGGGAAGGTGGTCCCACTACATAAATCCGGCAGCAAGAACTCACCCATGAATTACCGCCCCATCTCGCTGACGAGCACCTGTTGCAAACTCCTGGAACACGTAATTTTTACCAACCTGGTTAACTTTCTAGATTCCAACTCATTTTTCACCACAGCTCAGCATGGTTTCCGTACAACCTACTCATGCGAAACGCAACTAATATCATTTACTCATGGACTACATTGATTTTAGATCGCGCCTCAACTGCTGATTGTGTCTTTTTAGATTTTAGTAAAGCATTTGACAAGGTTTGCCATCAACTACTTCTTTTCAAGCTAAGTTTTCTAAACCTCGATAGTAAAATACTGAAATGGGTTGAATACTTTCTTTGTAACCGCCATCAGTTTGTTACTGCTAATAATCATGACTCACCTTTAACTGTGGTTCGTTCTGGTGTGCCTCAGGGATCAGTACTAGGACCACTCCTTTTTCTAATCTATATCAACGATCTACCATCTGCATTGACTTCTCACGTTCACTTGTTTGCTGACGATTGCGTAATTTATCGTGAAATAAACTGCACTGACGATTCTAACGCTCTTCAATCAGATTTAAACTACATAAGTGATTGGTGTAATACCTGGCGAATGGAACTAAATATTAACAAACGTAAAATTTTGCGTGTTCACAGAAATTCCACCACCCTTCCCTTCTACCATTTGAATAACATACCCTTAGATTCCGTGAACTCATACAAATACTTGGGCGTTCATATAACATCAAATGTAACCTGGTCTCTTCACATTGAATACATAATTAGTAAAGCTAACAGCACGCTTGGTTACTTACGTCACAACTTTTCTAATGCTCCATCATCCTTAAAATTACTACTTTATCAGTCACTAGTACGCCCGAAATTAGAGTATGCTGCAGCAGTGTGGGACCCATTCAACGAAAACCTCATCTTTTCTCTAGAGCTCGTTCAAAATAATTCAGTTCGATTCATTTATTCTAATTATAACCGAACTTCCAGCATATCTTCAATGAAAGCTAACCTATGTCTTCCATCACTAGCATCTCGGAGGAACATAGCTCGCTTAACTTTGTTTCATAAGTTATACCATCACCCATTTCTTCAAAATAACTTCATTTCTCAGCCGCATTATTTATCGCACCGTATCGACCATCGCTTCAAAGTCAGAATTCAATCATGTAATACTAACACGTTCAGTCATTCCTTTTTCCCCAGAACATCTCGGCAGTGCAACCACCTTCCCAATGACATAGTCGCCATCAATGACAGCAAACTTTTTCGCAAGGCTGTAGAAAACATTTTTTGACTTGGGAATTGTAACATCTTATTTCCATCGTTATGCCTGTTGAGTAATTAATAACTAACTAGCCAACATTGTATAAGCAGGACTTTATGTGATGTTACCTTGTTTGCTCATGTTAGTACTAGCAAAGCATTTCATTAACATTGTATGTACTGCTATTTCTAGTCTGTTGTTTTATTGCGTTACTGTGTTATTTTCTTGTTGTTATATTACTACCCAATTTTTGTGTTATTTCTCGTTTACCACTCCCCTCTGTAATGCCCTCGGGCCTTGAGGGTACAATAAACGAAATGAAATGAAATGAAATATCTGAATGTTTCCCTGTATAATGACAAGAAAAAAGAAGCAGAATACGAAGAGTCCCAGGAGGTCAAAGAACCCTAACAAAAACGAATAGCTGAGTTCAGAAGGTGAAAACATGGAAATCCTAACAAATTTACCGATGGCAAGGCCGAAGGCTGTCTTCCTCGGGCGAGAAGGATTCAGGTTGGTTCCCCACAGTGATCAACTTGCACACTGAGACTCACCAGAGTACTCAAGCCCAAAAAATGCTCACACGGCTATTACGAACACCAGAGTATCCTAACCTATACTTTAGGCACGCATAAAAGAAGTTTAAGACCTTTTGTAAGAATTAAAAATCATCCTGCAGGGCGTGGTCGGACTAAGTGATTTCGCCAACAGTTCATCTTTAGCGTCATTAAAAGAGAACAATTAGAGATGACAATATAGCAACGAATGTTTAGTGTATCAGAAATTCAGTTATAAAAGTCTGTACGCATTTAGGCTTAAAAATAATAAGAAACCCGTATAGGCCTTGCTAGATAGTAAGATTCAAATATATTTCATAGTCGTATTTTCGAACACACCAGTGATCTGAAAATTCCTTCATATTATTTTTATCATTATTATAAAAATCAACCGGAACATATATTGCCCCAAAAAGCAATCACATCTGGCACCCATTCGTTCCATAGGCTATACTACGCCGTTAGAACCTATAAATGACCTAAAAAGAAGGAAATATAAAGTATATGAACGAAGGTCTTTAAATGTCTTGAACCATATTATAAAGTTTAATGAATCACAAAAACGTAAAACAAAATAAGTATCTAGCCCCGCCACGGTGGTCTTGTGGTTATGGTACTAGGCTGCTGATGATTCGAGGGTCGCGGGATCGAATCCCGGCCGCGGCGGCTGCATTTCGATGGCGGCGAAATGTTGAGGCCCGTGTGCTGTGCGATGTCCGTGCACGTTAAAACACCCCAGGTGGTTGAAATTCCCGGAGCCCTCCACTACGGCGTCTAATAATCAGAGCTGGTTTTGGGACGTTAAACCCCACAAATCGAAATAAGTATCTAGAATGTTGTCACTTAAACTGAAACAAAGTTAGTGCACACAGATATCACTGTATCATTTCATTAAAGCTCAGCTACTTTTCCTAGAGCGATAGCATTCAGACAAAGAATATCAGGAAATCGCTCGGAAATCGGTTAAACAAGGTCACTTCAGATTTAACCCTACAAAACCGTATACAAACATGCGTTCAGCTAAAATACCATACTCAAACTGTGCGACTAAGGATAGCAAAGCTTTTTTAACAATGCCAAATTTTAGTAGACATGCTTTACGCATTTTCTAGATACGAGGCAACGGAGGAATATTTGACTCAAAAGAAAGAGTTACGCTTGACCACCGAAGAACAAGCCAAACTAAACCATAGGGTAACAGAATAAAGAACATCAGTCCAGAAGAAGAAACAAAAGCACAGAATAAACATTAATTATTGACCATAGTTACTCATTAGTAATTACGATGAATCACTCGAGCACATCCACCACCGCCGCTGGTTGGTAGTACTCCTCTTTCTTTTCTTGTTGCTTACATTTTCTCCTTTTCATTATTTTTTTCCAATCCCGTTAGGCATCGTGAGAAGGGAGGGGACTTTTTTTATGGATTCATCGATTCGTGGGTTTTAATGCCCCAAAACCTGCTCTGATTATGAGAGACGCCGTAGTGGAGGTCTCCGGAAATTTCGACCACCTGGGGTTCTTTAACGTGCACTGACATCGCACAGCGCATCGGCCTCAACATTTCGCAGCCGCCGCTGCTGGGATTCGATCCTGCAATCTTCGGATCAGCAGCCGAGTGCCATAACCAGTAGAGCACCCTGGCGAGGCCTATATATGGGATTGATCTACCTGTAGATTTTCCCACACATTAACGTGGTGTTTGATAATGGTTTGATATAAAGCACCACTGGGTTTATGCGAGTTCAGTTAGTCAGGTTTGTTGGTACACTGAAACCACTTAGATGCACATCAAACAAAAAACAACAAAGCAAGCGCAGGGTTATTACCGAATTATCGATAGGACATTCTGAATCTTCATTTGTAGTGAGCTCAAAAGGTCTGTTCCAGTCTTGATGAAGAGGCGGGGGAGCAAAACGTACAACCAGCTATGCAAGTCCGCACTGTGAACGTGGATCAGCTCCCCCAAGGCCACCAGGAAGAGAGCGAACACCTGGGCCAAGAAGCAAGAGCCTTTGGATTATTCGTCAGTTTTGAATTTCAGCAAAGCTTAGCTCTTTTGGTGGATCAAAATATCAAAAAGGAAGCGTAACGACACAAAAAATTCAGCACCTACTTTGGCATGCTTGAGCCACTTGTAATATAATTGTTGAGAGTGCAGGACAAACTACAAGATGGCCTCTTCTGACACCCACTTACTGTCTCTTAAAACTAAGTGTATATACATACGCACACGACTTATTGTGCCCTCCTCCGAGTTCATACTAGGCGTAGGCAATACTCAAGCACAATGATGTTGCGACGAATAACTACCGCTGCATTGGATGACTCAGGATTATTTGTACCAATCACAACACACTTTCACCAGACATATGCAAATTGACTTGCCACTGTGATGCCACCAGAACTGAACTCGCCACACCATGTTCAAAAGCGTGTTAAGAATGCGGGGACTCTAGAAGGCAAGTAGTACGTTTCTGACTAGGGTTACTTAATATCACAAAGGCTCTAGTCACTGCTGCATGCAAGCCCTACGTCTCTTTATATAACCATCTTTCGCGGCCAAATCAAATCACAATGATCCTCTGTTATGTTTACAAAAATTTCTTTCGAATAAAATGTCGTGGAATTTTCGCGCTATTACGAAAGCTTTCTCATACTATTCGAATACTTTTGAAATTGCATTCGATTGCCATTCCTATTAGATTTGGCTTCATCCCTACTTGAATCATAATTGATTGGCTACCGAGACTCACTGTTCACACACCACCAATTGTTGGTTACCAGGAAACCCTGTTAAATATCGATGTCGCCAGATCATCTGCGTTAGCGGAAAACTTCCACACGTTAGCGGAAAAAAATAACCGGTTACAATTACATTTACTTCACTCTAGGATGTAATGCATTACAATTAGAATTGTATGACAAAATAGTGTAATCGAAAAATTAACCTAGCTTAACTGATTACTTGCCGGCGCTGCTTTCCACACCTTTTGATTACGGCAGCACCTATGTACGCGTGTAGCATGACATAAATATTAAGGCCGACAATAAATAAAGTGGGAAAAATCGCACATGCACCTAAGCACATTATCACCGCCAAGCTGGGCTTTCAACGATCGTAATCACTAAATCTGCGGAAGAAACATAAAATGCATTGTTACGGTTCAGTTCCTTGAAAATATATGATATCACAGCATCAGTCTTTTGATAAGAAAGGGGCACTGACAATCAGGATAATTAATACAAATAGTTGGGCAAAAAATTAAGATCGCGTCTACTTTTGACCCGCATTGGATATAACGATATGAGTCAATGATATGCGGGGTATAATATCCACACGGAATAAAGAAAGAAGGAAAGAAACGACGTGTTGCTTGTATATCTGCACTGGGCACATGTGGGTAGCATAGTACATAAAGTGACACGAAGCTCACGACACACCCGATGTGTCACTAACAGACGCCTATGTGAAGGATTAGGGCCACTCCGAAGAAGGTCCATTGTTTCACGCCACCGGGCCAGATATTCAGCTTCGGCTTCAAATTTGGGTCAAGAATGTGATGCTATGCCCAGGTAAAAGTTCTCCCGACTCCATTTTGCCGAAGGCGTCTCTTTCAATGTCGTGCTACACATTTAATAAATGTTCCGCATCTACCCATATGTTCTTTATTTTTATCAAAATTAGACAGCTTGCGACATCATACGCACAACGCTTCAAACTACGAATCTGCGGCTAACTTGGAAAAATTGAAATATTCTAATAATTCACGAGAAACGAGAAATAAACGACTTGAAGTACGGGCCGATCGGTCCACTCTCAGCATTATATAAAACATTCACAAATGTTATATCAAGTATGCTAACAGCCACACTTGAATTTAATCACCAAGAGAGCCAACAGGCTTTAGCAAAGGATACTCAACAGTAGAACCCTATCGTGTCATCAATGAAGTAGCAAGAGAACTCGGCTAAGTGCAACAAACCCCTCATTTGGGGCTTTCTTAGACTATGAGTAAGCGCTTGACTCAGTAAAGATCAGCTTTGGAGGCATTGCGCCGCCACAGAATATCATACTTACGCAATACCCCCTATAGCAAATATCTACTAAGATCTAACGAGCGCCAGCTTTTATATCTTTTTCTAAGCCTGCGAAAGCTGTGAAATGAGAGAATTCCTCGCGTGCTCTCAGCGGCCGGTGGAAAACTTTAAATACGTGTTAGCGGAGCTTTAAGGCGCGCCAACGGATGAAGAAGTGAAGGAGGAACGTCTAAGAATAGGACAACGGTTTTTCTGAGCGCGGTGAACATCTGTCACTAGTTCTATCTTTTTCATGTTTAACCGGTTCGTATACATAATCACATGAAAAAGACGACATCAAGACATTTGTAACCCGCCTGTGACCATATTGCCGTCGCCAGAAATAAAATATTCAAAAAATCTAATTTCATGGGCCAGTGACTCCGTTCCGAAACTTGTTCCGATCCCTTTACGCTGTACTTCAACTAACGTTTCCCTCTCTCCGCTCTTCAATGCATCTTCAGCGGTGTCAATAGTAGCACAATTATCTCGAAATGTTCTCGATAAAGCACGAACGATGTAATTCCGTTTTATTCTGACAGCCTGCCATCAGTCATGAATCGGGTCCAAGGTAGCACAGTTACCTGAACACATGGCTTCGGCCCAGCCATGGTGGGATGGAACTCGGCTGATAATCCAAAGGTCGTGGGATCGAATCCCGGCCGCGCGCGGCGGCTGCACTTCTATAATGGCGAAATGTTGAGGCCCGTGTACTGTGCGATATCAGTGCACGTTAAAGAAACCCATTGTGGTCGAAATTTCCGGAGCCCTCCACTACGGCGGCTCTCATGAACAGATCACGCTTTGGGGACGTAAAACCCCTGAAATCAATCAATCAGTCACGACTTAGTTTCGTGTCAGTAAAGTTGGTGCTGACAACAGGAAATAGCCATGCTATGATACATCGACGAAGTTACGAAGCTACTATCTAAAACAGCTCAATATAGAGATCCTCCTTCAGGCCGACCTCGCAGTACACCTATTTTATATCGACATAAATTCACTGATGTGGGGAAGCGGACGCCTTAACGATGTCTGGGATTCAGTTGACAGCCCAGCCTCGCCCACCCCCAACTACATAGGACCTATACCACGTGTCGGTGTGCCGTGTGCTGTGTGTCGGTGACCGGCAGCTTTCAACGAGGGAACCCACACAGCGTTCGTCGACGTGCCCTCCCTCTGAACCACAGTGGGAACTGCCACCATTGTGGGAACTACACATCACCAGTCTCAGATGCCTAGGGGCATCCGTATACGGATGCCTCTATGTACCTGGTATCCCTCGTTCAAAGATGTCCCTTGTTTGCGAAGCCACCTCCCCGCGACGTTTGTGGTACAGAGAGAAGCTTTAAAAAAAAATATTTCGTGAAATAAGCAAAAGGCAATTCTTCGTGTTACGTATATAGATTAGGCTCCACAACAGGTGCAATGGCAACCTGTGGGAATGGGTGTTTGCTGTAAGAAGCACTTGTTTTTGGGCTAGTTGGTGACTTAGCTTACAAAACATGTTCGGGCGCAAAACGAAACAAGGAAGGGAATACAACGTCTGTATCTTTCCTTTGTTGTATTCTCTTCCTGGTTTCTTTTTGCGCCTGAACACGTTTCGTAAGTGTTTGCTGTGCCAAGTCGGTTGATTCCAACACTATTGCTACGTGAGGTGCAGCCTGTCGTATTCACCTTCTCGGTGAGCAGGGCGTCCCAAAATACGCGGTTTTTTTTTTTATAGGGCAGGTAACTGATGTTATAGCCAAACGTGGAAGACATCAAGTTGTTGAGAGTGCGGGCCATGTGCATGGTAGGTGGCGTGCTGTACCTCGCTCAACCGCCACCCACGCGTATTATAACACATACTGAAGCCATTGTGCTCTGAACGCAGGCGTCACTGCCTTTGCGTTTCGGTGCAAAGACGGCGATGTGCCACGGGCTTCCGGAGTGGAGGCCAAGGGTGAGGCGATGGCCTCACCCTTGGCCTCCACTCCGGAAGCCTCCACTCCGGCCTCCACTCCGGCCTCCACTCCGGCGAGGCAGAAACACCTTGTATGCTGTAGGACCTGTAGACGAACATTGACACCATAGACATTTCCACCGACTGAGCTGCAACAGAGGTCACCAAGAAAAATGGAGGCTGAGTACGTGTGCTCCCCACCAATCACTCACTCACTGTGTCCTTATCACTTGGTGATATGCGAAAGTGTGGGGCAGTTCAGCTGCGTAGGAGAGTTTTATATTCGTTGCCGTGATGGCTTTCTCTTAGGTAGATAGCCGCTGGCTTATTTCAGGTGCCTAGGCGTACACTCAAGCATTCAAACGTTAATCACTATAGCGACACGTACGCTCAGGTCAAAGCACGGTTTTACACATTGTATGTTCAGAGCAGTAAATTAAAACTATCGGCGTCCATCTCAAGTTTACATTTATCTCGTAGAAGCAGCGGATGCACATACGTGAAAGCGAAAGCAACAGAAACGTGCTACATATAGAAAGAGCATGTACTACTGATCACAAGCCTGCCAGCGGGATTTCAGAGAAGATAAGAACAAGAAAAAAAGAGAGAAAGGAACAAAAGAAGGGACTTTACACTTAGCTCTCGAGATATCTCTTTTGCTCAGTATACTCCTGTTATTTCGTTGGCATACATGACCTGTGAGTGAAAAAAGACCTACATATAGGCAGTGTTACATAAAGACACAAGAACCTTACGTTTTATGTCTTCAAAAGGGAACAAACTAACGACAACGAAGACAGAAATAAAAACGAAATTAATAATTAATTCATTCATTTGAGTAATTATTATCTAAAACAGTAGTGTTCTTGAGCTCGACATCGAGTACGACCAGATTAAGCCTTCAAAAAATATATGGCCACCTTTGGTTTGGTTATGTGAAAGATGAAAATAAATTTAAACAAGAAGAGGTAGAAATATCTCTTCTTCAAGAAAAAAAGATGGGGAAACATTTCTCATGCCCAATCTGCGTGCCACACGCAGAGCCGTCGTCCCGACAGAATCTTTTTGCCCAGTGTTCGGGTGAGCACCATTCATGAAATTAATTGTAATAAGAAAAAACAACACGCTCGTAGAAATAGCCTAGGTCCTATATAATCGTGTTAATTATGGCATGTAATGTTCGGGCAGAAGCTTGAAAAACTGGTTCGTTTTAAGGGTTGCAAAACATGGTGGCCAAACTGACTCCTATATTAGCTTAATAAAACCCGAGTACTATAAGTATGGCGGGTGAACTTAATTATCTTTTTTTATATCTTGTTACGGACGAGAATTTGGCAAATAATAAGTGCATTATTACTCTGAACCCACGATAAAAATTTTACTATGATGAAAATGTTCAAGATAGCGGTGTCATGTTTTCGGACGAATGATAAAGAAGTTTGAGTCTCAAACAACGCGCTGGTGCGATCGGATTGTGTGCGTGACCCACAAACTAAAAAAAAAAAGAAGGGGGGGGGGGGATGTTCAAGAACCAAACATTCTCGTATTAAGCGGGAACTCGCGACGATTGTGTTAATGAAGAATCCGGTCCCTCATTAGCGATTCTACGTCATTCAGCCTCCGGGTATTTATTTCAGCGGCAATTAAGCGAACGGAATCGCGAAATGATCGAGTGTCAGCATCGCTCTGCATACATGGTTACAGAACCGCACTTTACCAATGATAAGTCAAGGCAAACTGCTGCTCGCATAACTGCACGATAACTGCACGACAACTCTTCCATAAGATCAGCCCAGGGCGTGTGCGAAGTTTCGCAGCAACTGTTGGTGAGCGGTTTTATTGCATTTGTTCTCGCTTTTGTGTTCAACTTACTGCTGAATCCACTTTCCAGCGCAGAACCACCTTGTAATATAAGAAAGAAAGAAAGAAAGAAGGAAGGAAGGAAGGAAGGAAGGAAGGAAGGAAGGAAGGAAGGAAGGAAGGAAGGAAAGAAAGAAAGAAAGAAAGAAAGAAAGAAAGAAAGAAAGAAAGAAAGAAAGAAAGAAAGAAAGAAAGAAAGAAAGAAAGAAAGAAAGAAAGAAAGAAAGAAAGAGAGAAAGTTTGTCACTTACTATGTGGAACGACCGTCTTTGGAGTATACTATGTGTAAGAAACGTCCGTGAGAAATATATCGAAAATCCACCTAATGAACGCGCTAGCACGTGTTCGGAAAGAAAAACAAAAAGAAAAATCCAAAGAACCTATGTGAAATACGTGAGAGAGCCACGTGCACCCGCCAGGTATGTGTGGGAAGGCCAGGCTTCGGCGTGACGTGCCATTTTCTTTCCAACAAAATATTAGCATCATAAAAGACGTAAGCGTGAGATTAAAGGAATGGCACAACAACAGCGGGTTCTGTTCAGACCCCAGGGCCACCCGTGCCAGATAATCACTACGCCACGTGGCACACTGTTTACGCCCGTTGAAATCGAGTAAACAGTGCTGATAGCACACAGGAAACGGCGCCGCAGTTAGACGAACTGAATCCACTGTGCGGTACACCCCAGGCTTTCAGATTTGCTCAACGTTTGTACAACGCCGCGTCACTGCTAAGTGCCGGAGCTCTTTGGTATACTGACGTACATGGTAAATGACAACCAGTTTATATACGCCCACCTGGTAAATTCGATTACCCTCTCAAACATGTCCCAGGTTGTTCAGTCCTGATTTGGTTATACTTGCCACGTGTATACATGTCGCCTTACACGGCTGAGCGCTCGTAGTATATGCACTCGCGGAGTATGGAACACGTGGGAGGTTTTCAAGCTGTTCGCACGATCACGTGAACACTATATAGCATGCGCGTCAAAATTGACAACAAACAATTAGCATGTGACCCGAATGGATGCCCTCAATGAATCGTCAAATCTCTCACACTTAAATATCCGTACCATAGCGACAGATTCTTCAGGCTTGCTTTTCTGACGCGCCTCAGGTTCGGAACTGCGCTACCCCCTCGGCTAGTGGATGTTTCACAGTGTAGCGTTATTTGTGCATATATGTAATCGTTTTATGTACCTTACAGTCATCGTCCGACGACCGGAGTATATAAAGCCAGTCGATAAACAGAACAATCATCACCGCAGATATAATATCGTCCCTCCATCCATCATTCCGTACGCGTCGGCTGGACATTACGCTTTTACGCGTGAAAAGTGTGCTAGAGCGCTTTCTTGGTATTCTTGGTTTAGCTGGGCAGTTCTCTTTGTGTCCGCCATTGATAACTGTCTGTAGAGAGGAAACCCTCAATTACAAACTCAGAGATTCGTACAGGACGCAACACAGTCGCAGCGTCGGCTAGACGTTGCTGCGTGCTCTTTCATTCTTTTTTTTTTTGTCTTGTTCTTCCGTTTCTTCTTCCACTACTAATCTTCTTCCTCTTCCATTGTCGTGTTCTCTATCCGCTTCCGTTTTTTTTTTTGTCGTCTTCTGTTTGTTTTTCTTCCGTGTCGTCGTCTTCCTCTTCTCCTCCTTCGCCACCTTCTTCGTATATACACAGTCTTCGGCCTCTTCATCGTCGTCGCACACAATGAATGAAAGATGTACATCCAAAAACCAGTTTTTCTAATAAACGTCGTTTAAACGTCCAGAAAAACATGGAGTAGACCCTATCCACTAGCTTTCCAAGCCATTTCCATATTTATGCGAGGTAGGTTGCATAACAACATAGTTAGACGAACTGGAGACCATCCAGCACCAAGAAATGTAAGCTAAACGACATCCGATTGAGGACCCGGACCAATAATACTAGGATACCCACTCCTGATCATCTTGAGCATGTTCGTACCATGATGAGCTTTTAACTTGCTTGGTGACATCATCTCATCGCCGAATGAGCTCTCTCATTCGGTGCTCTAGAACTCGCGTTAGTGTTCCAGCTTTGCTCGGCCCAGACAGCGGAGAGAGAAAGCCGCCGCCAGAGTTCTCGTTGCATATAGCAGCGGTCTCCGACGAGGCGTTGAACGCAACCATTAGTGAACGAGTCGCCATCGCCGAGGCCTAACTTTACCAGCCTCTCTCTCTCTCCGTCTCGCTCCCATCATCACTACCACTTTCAACCCACAGGAAGTAGCATCTCCTAATGCTTGGTGACGACTATACCACGCTACGCCGTTTCTCCACTCGCGTTGTTCAGCCCGTGTCGACGTTCCAGTGCACTGTTCTGCGGCTGTCGCCGAACTACTCTCATGCCTTTGGTATTCCGCTGGTCCTGTAATAACTCCTTCCTCTCTCTCTCTCTCTCTCTTTCTATAGCGGCCGACGAAGGCACGAGCCAAGTGAGAACGATGAGACGGCCAGGAATGCGCCCGCAGTACCGTTGCTGTTACGCTAAAGGACGCCAGCGTGAGGAAAGACCCTCGGCGACGAGCCATCATCAACCCTATATATACCTTGTACGCCCCTCCACATAAACGAACGGAAAAGATCCGACGATGCGAACAACGGAACGGTGATGGCCGAGAGTGGACAGAGAGGGAGGCATAACAAGGGAAGGAGGGGTGCAAAGGTTAGGCAGAAAGTGTAAACAAACAGAACCATCGGGAGGACTCCAGTCAACACGGCGGCCTGTTCAAGATATACGCGATGGGCGTTTTGTGCGTGTGTGCGTGTCTGTGTTCCTGCGCTCTCTCGTCTCGGTGCCAGGTCTATAGCCAATCGACGGGCCGCCTCCCTAATCGGATGCCGGGAATTCCGGAGCGCCTTCCGCTGCCCTTCACGTGGTCGATGGAGATCTCATTCATTGGCCGCGAAGCTGGATAGTGTACATGCGCGTGAGGCAAGTCGCGTTGACATGTCGCAGCCGTTACCGAGGCGTATGCCGTATAAACCTTATACTCCGTGTTGATGTTCTCTCAGCAGCAGTGTAACGCGGCCTTCTACTGAGCTGGCCAGAGTGTGCGGGCGAGCACGAGTGAGCACATTGTGTTTGTGTGCGCCTGGACTCTTCCTTAAGATCAACTCAAAAAGGCGAAGGTCCATAGAACGACCTTTGTCTTGTCATCCTGATGCGATATATCTTTTCCTTGTACTTTTTGTAGTGCCCTTTATCAATAAAACCTGTTAATTTTCAATTTCCGAATATTTTCTCTACAATTTTAGTACCCGTGTTTACATGTATGTGAGTCAGTTCTTCTTGATGTGTTAAAAATTCGATGCGAATCGGATTATAACTATTTGTGCACTGTGTTGAATACTCTTGGTGGTCCCTATACCGCAATTCCGTTCATAATTACGACCAGATGTGCATATTTGTGCCGTGAACGTTGTACACTATCAAAATAATAAATCAAAGTTTATTTTCGCTTCAGTCAATACAGCGCATTTTCACTGCGAAAATAGGGGACCAAAGAAAAAAGCTGCGCTTGCGCAGCTTCGCCGAATGTCCTTGAGAGACCCAGTGAAGCTTTTAGCACCGACGACCGTACAGATATTTTGGTGAAGTGAACTTGCACAGATTGATTGATTGATTGATTGATTGATTGATTGATTGATTATGCACTTCCCTGACTAAATCATCGCAGTTCCATTAGGTAAACTGAGAGCGAATTCCGTGTGGTGTAAGCCATCAAATAACGAATGCTTGAGCGACCACGGAGCCGCAGGCTTTCATGAGATAAGCAGAACATTTTTTTTCAAGTATCTTCCACTTTGAGGACATTGTAGCTAATGATATTAAGGGCGTCTTAAAGAGCACAAAAATGAAGATGCTTTAAGGAAGTGTGTTTGTGCCTCATGTATGTTTCGTGTGTGTTTCTATGCCTGTTTGTGGATGGCATCCGGGGCGAATTTCGAAGGAAGGAGAACTGAACAAATCCGCGGCCAAAAAAAAAAACTTTGTTTTCCTCTGATCCGCTGCCACAAGATTCACTCTAGGATTTCGCTGTGGCATCGTCAAAATGTGCAAGCCAGGAAACTGTAGAAACGGTTACTTAAACATACACACCAGTGCGATTTACGTTGCCGATCGATACTACTAATGCTCTACAGTCAGCATTGGATGCATCCGCGAGCGGTTCTACAAACCGCAAAAGAAGTGTCGACAAGGCTTCCTTGCGCCACAATCCTGCTCAGTGCGTATACATCGACGGCGCCTGATAAACATCCACGGCGATGCTCTACTGTGATCGCCCAGAAGCCGCTGATTACTTCAACAAAGTTTTCGCCTCCAGGACACCGTTCCGTAGACGAGATACCAATCGTCCTTCGAGCGCGTGCTCTACACGAAAAGTGCATTACGCTACGCCGAGTCCATTTAGCAAGCAGATTCCAAAATCCGGCTTCCGCGAATGCGCCGTGTCGGAGTTCCGCTCAGTCCGTGGTCGTCGCGACTTAGCTGAGTCCTGTACGATTTAACGGGACACACTTCTGTGGAAGGCGTCGAGGTTTATTTCTCTATTTCGTTTAGCCGTGGTCATTTGTTCTCGTCGGGTGCCAAGCAGTTTAGCCTTTCCTGCTCAGAGCACTCTTTATTCTTTTCGGTCGCATAATTACCCTTAATTGGTAGTCTCACTGTGATGTGGCAGAACACGGCTATGCTACAAGCAAACAAGGAACAGCGTTTTCTTTTTATTATTACTAACGAGTGTATCTGATGTCGGTGTCTTCGTGCGGCGGCGGGCACACTGGCTGTCATCTTGATGACCTATTCCCTCTAAGCAGATCGCGGCCGGTAAACAAGTTTCATAACGCTCAGGTCATCGTGATTGCGCACATTTGTACTGGTGGGGATGACGTCACCTTGCGCATGGAAACAGCGTTGGCTAGCAACAGTGCTGTCCATGGCAACGTGCAGCCTTCGAAAAGAAACACGAGTGAAAAACGACGGCAAACACGTGCGACAGCTATATGTCACTGACATATAGTTCCTATATTTGCACGGCAGAGTTATAGCGGTCCTATGGTACTTCTTTCTTCTACAAATTTCTTTCGTTACATGCAGCAGTTCGATATACAAGTTGCACTGAAAATACTCTCGGTCACTATTGTGACCGTCATCGTCTTAAGTTTCCATACTGCATCGCCGCGCTATTAGGATAATATCTGCCGCCTATATATACATCATTTCCTCCCTTTGAATCATTGACCCATAACCGACTCCGAAATATTCCATCAGCCGCTTGCGCTTGACGTGAAGAAAGCAAACGGTCCTGATAACATCCCGAATGAGTTTTTGAAAAGGTATACTGAATGCAACAGCAAATATCTATATGCCTTATTTTCCACGAGTCTATTTCGACGCCAGATCTATACCTGAAGACTGGAAGATTGCTAAAATTGTACCGATCCATGAGTCAGGGGACGCTAATGTGCCATCGAACTACAGGGGCCGAATTCACAAAACTTCTCTTTCGTAAGTGCGTTTTGCCATTGGTCAGTCGGCTTCTGTAATGATATGTCCAGCATCAGGATTGGCTGAAATTTTCTCTTACGAACATTTTTGTCGTAAGTTGCTTTTGTGATTATGGGCCCAGAATAATTTCTCTGACCAGTACATCATGTAAAATTTTGGAACACATTATACTCAAACACTTAACCATATATTTCGAAGCAAACATTCCAGTAGATTTACAACATGATTTTAGAAGAGTCTTATCGACAGTCACTCAGCTTACAGAGGTCGTTCACGATCTCGCTTTAAGTATCAATAACCATAATTAAACGGATCTACTTTTACTAGACTTCAGTAAAGCATTTGGCTGTGCGTGTCATTAAAAACTGATTGCCAAAATTAGTGCATTGATTGGCGATGGACCCATTACTGCATAGGTAAATAAGTTCTTATCCTTCTTAAACTTCTTACCCACGAAACATTGCTGTATTTCCCTGTTATTTGTTATCTTACAGTTTCTGTAACCGGTGTGTAATGGTAATAATTTTCGTTTGTATATCTTGTTGCTGCTAATCTAATGTGCACGTTGTTTTTCGCCCTATCATATCTCTTATGCCATGTACCACTACCTTGTAACGGGTTCGGTTTGTTTTGCTGCCTGCCAGGCTCTGCCGCTCAAGCCACCAATTGGCTTTCGCAGTCCTAACCACATGTACTGCTTTATTTGAAGAAATAAAAAATATTATTATTATGATTATTATTATTATTATCTAATCGATCATAATTTGTCGTCATGTATAACATCTCGTTTCCTGCTGTACTTGTGACATCAGGCGTTCCGCAGGGCTCAGTAATAGGCCCCCTGTTATTTTCTTTTACTTTATCAGTAATATAGCAAGCAACATTGATTGTAAAATTAAACTCTTCGCGGATTACTGCATAATATATATAGAGAAATAGATAATAGAGAGGATCATTTTCTGCTCAATAACGCAATCACAAAATATAACCGATTGTTGTGATAGGTGGCAAATGACGATCAATGTAAACAAGACAGTTTGAATTACAGTAACACGGAAGAAGTACCCGTCACTCTTCCCTTACGAACTTGACGGTTGCCTCGTTACGCGATTGATTGATTGATTGATTGATTGATTGATTGATTGATTGATTGATTGATTGATTGATTGATTGATGATTGATTGATTGAGGTCATGTTTTGCTATGCTTGCTGTTATTATTGAAGTGAAAGGACAGGAAGAAGAGTCGACAGCACTTGCTGTGCTGACGGCAGCCGCATTCCACGTGGCAGCGTTTCGCGCACAATTACATTTTCCCAAAAAGGCGGCGATTTTCTTTACACATTTACCCTCGAGTGAGCCGCGAAAATTAGCACCGTGCGGATTCGAGCACTCAGCATTTCCAGCTCCATTCGAGCGTAGAGAACAAACACGCGAATGAGATTTCTTTGTTCTTTTTTTTCTCCAATAAAGGTCTGCCCAGTAAAATTCGCGTGAACAGACGTTTCCGACGAGGCTATTTGTGTAGGGCCAAGTACAAATTCGCATCTGGTCTACATATACAACGCGCTGCCTCCACGATGTTTGCGCTTGTCATTTCAAGTGGAATCGTCGCTCGCCTGAGTCTTTAAAGCGAAGAAAATTTTCAGGAATGTACTTGCGCTCTCTCAAAAACGAGCCCTGACAAAAAAAAAAGAAAATAGAAATAGTCGGGACACTGGCCAGGACAAGGACTGCGGAAGTGTCCACAGTACATGCGGTCGCGAGGTCACTGTTCGATTTAATTAAATAAGCGTTGACGTCCGCAGTTGAGTCAAATATTTTCATTTCTTTCCCAATCGAATCAGTCCTACGTTGACAAAGGCTGCTCGTATTTAAGGAATACTGCGAAAAATATTCTAGGAAACTCCGCAGCAGCACAGCGGGAAGCACTTAGCTGGTGGTTGTATGATCGAGCTTAAGTGGTGAAGAAGTTGGCTCGACCCGTCGGATGTGATGACGGAGGAAGTGAGGAAGGAATTGTCTGAAAGTGGGAGGCGACTCGAGCCAGAATACAGGCGATGACTGATTTCCTGCGCGGCCAATCGGTCGCCATCCTGGGAAGCGGACGCTCATTTCATATCTCGTAATCACGTGCCGGCTGTACTTATAGGCTTACAAAGTCAACTCGCACCTTGTTAACCGTTTTTCACGATATTTATAAGTCGCCGCCGTGTCAAATAGATCATACATGTCCACTGCTTGTCAGAAGTCATTGCCGTCTGGACGTCGCTTTCACGAGTCCTCGATCGTGTTCCCGCCGGGTGTTGTACAAACGGACGCGCACTCGCAGCTTCGGATCCAATCTTCTGCCGATAACGACCGGTCTTCACGTGAAACCTCAGAAACCCAATCAATCAATCAATCAATCAATCAATCAATCAATCAATCAATCAATCAATCAATCAATCAACTTTATTTCCATTTGAGAGGAGGAGTGCGGGCCTGAAAGATAGAGCAGCTTGACGGGATTCCGACCCCTTTACAAGTCGGCGGTACAGCAGGATGGCAGTCAGACATGCACTCACACTAGAAATAAATCTATAATTGTCACAGGGCATCGAGTAGCACGAATATATTAGCAAAGCGCTAAACAATACACAAAAAAATAGCCTTAAAGTGAACTTGGCAAGCAGCGACCATTAAGAAGAGGGGGGGAAAAAAGTAAAAGTCCCTGAAAGATGTAGTACTCGTGAAAATAAATTAACTGGATGGAGCGTGGAGTGTGAAAGTGTCGTTCGTTGCACTAGTTGAAATAGGCGTAAATGGGAAATACAGCGCAAAAAAATTGTGGGAAGCTTGCACTAGCGGTGCGAGGTTGCTTTAAGAGCTTGTGCCCGACCTATAGCTTCTTTCGGCCTGTCTACAAGCACAACTAAGCCGCGTGATTTGTCACGTGACTAGATTTTACGTGGTTTTGACGGAAACATGACGCATGACTAGCTGTCACGTTATGTTAGGTGAGTTGGGTCACGTGTCTAGGCTCAAATGGGCTTGGTCGGCAGTGTAGTGTTGTGACGTCCTCCTGCTCGCTTCTCTCGTCACCCTTACGTCATTACTGCCATGCATCTCATAGAAGTGCACGCGCACACATTTCATGATGATGATCATCTTTGTCCAGACGGGACAGATTAAGCTGGGCATAAAGAGCTCCGCTTGCAAAAGAGACGAAACAAAAGCGAAGATGTCGTATATGTCAACGTGTCCGTTTTTCTTCGCTTGCGTTTTTGTCTCTTTTGGCGCTGTATTCGCATTTATAAACAATAGACGATTCTGGCGCAGCACTTAGTTGGCACAAATGTTTAAACTTCATACCCATGTCCATATGGAGACAGGCCAAGGGAAAAGGTGCATTCTGTAAACAGTGAAGAAGTAACAGTTTATACTACACTATACCAATAATCCGCTACTGATATCAGAAAATAGAGAATATCTCCTCATCTAACCTACCCTGATTATTAGCATTCAGAAAGACAGTCGTCGTGTGCCGCCTTTAGCGGAATACACGACACAGCCCTCATGGAAGACGAAAATATACGAGGCATGTGCTCGATCGGTACAGAAATCCATCAGAGCTTTTGCCTGTTGTTTGAGGACAAATGGGCCCATTGTCTTTAAAAGCGCAATGAATATCACAACGTTTCCTATGTCGAAAAAGCTCATTCATGGGCAACGTCTTCGCAGAAAGGTTGAGAAAAACGCCTTCATCAAAAGAAAAATAAAACGAGGTAAATAAAACGAGGTAAATAAAACGAGGTGGGCGTGATACCTTGCACCTGCGGTGAGAAGCACTCTTACGCACGTCGAATGTATACACTTACCAGTTCGCCCCTTGAGCGTTAGGGCTTTCGTTGGTTCCTTAGGCCGTTAGTAAATGTGGGCTTAGGCACGATTTTGCTAAGCGGTGTCAAACATTCCTGAATCTTCCGAGACCGCAACTGAATGTTTATCGAAGTTAAGTTTATTCAATACGCTAGTCGCAAAACAGAATGGCGCAGTGGATTCGCAAAAAGCGTGAGCACGTTCGTTGTCTTCTCTAAGCATTTTACGAAAGTGAATGAAGTAGTAAAGAAAAAAAAAAGGGGGGGGGGGGGGTTCTTATTAAAGGAGTTAATAGGCAAGCAACATAGCAGGATGATCGGCTTCAAGGAATTTCTCATGTTACGCGATGAGTGACAGAACCACGCAATTGACTAATCTACGGCCGTCTTGAAGAAGATGTGCTTGAAACTTCCGATATTTCAAAAATTTTTCAAACTCAAACTTCTCCACCGGGCTCAGCCCGCGTTATAACCTCCCTGCATTCTCTCTGTCCTGGTCTTCACTTTCAAAACTTTCAAAATATGAGCGTTGTTGACGGAGTGAAGTTAATGATTGAGCAATCACTTAAAGAACCCCTTTGGAACTTTCATGCTTTTCTTCCTCCCTTAGTCTTCCATAGCAAGATGGAGTTCCGACGTCACAGAAATACAGCGCATTATTAGCGGCGCACCGATATCAATCAACCCGCAAGTGATCGCATTACCTGTGTAGGTGACGGTATATACGTGCGCAATGCGACACCCCATCGCCAAAGAAAAACTAATACAAATAAGCAAATGAAGCCACACGCTAAACCGCGTACGAACCAAAAACACGGTGCGAACGAAGATGTATACAGACAGAGAAAAAGACAGGCTGATTTCCTTGGGCGAAGTTTCTCGGGTGAGTTTTGGATGACGCAGTTTATAAAAGTGGCATGATTGATGGCACGCAGGCGGAACTTTAATCCGAGCGAGTTCGCCGTTAAAGACGCCCTTAAATATGAACGCCGCTGTTTGGGGGGAGGAGGGGGCGGGAGGGGGGAGAGTGGGAGCGCACCTATATAGACTTCAGGGAGTGGCGGGACACGAAGATTACGTGACTCTTCCGGCTTGGCAGAATCTAAAAGGCAGGAGTCGACGCAGATGAAAAAGGAAGCCTAAGGAAGCCAGGTTGCGATCGAGTTGTAAAAAAGGCGAGAGCGGGATTCTCTTTTCGGGAAAGTATAAGCGAACGGAAAGACGCGGGCAAATGCTTAATCCAAACATGACAGAGGTTTACATGAAACATGAAGGCTTAGAACTGGATAAAAGTGCACGCGCAGGTTCCGCGATCGAACGTGTGGCTGCTGATTTATTGTTATTATTATTATTATTGACACCGCTGATTTCTTCGAAGTACTAAGCTACGAAGCGTCAGTATACACTTGTTGCCTCTCTACATGATGTCCGTTTTTATTTAACACGATAACGCCGGATTTTAGAGCTAATACCCAATCAAAAAAAGCTCGTGCCCGAGAACCTGGAACGACACTGACGTCTTGTTGCCAGGGCCAAAGAGGAAGCGAAGGCTAGAGGATTCTTGAAAGAAGGAGACCTCCTGCCTATGGTAGTACCGGGGTAACTGCGCGATACCGTTCTGGACTTCTTCTTCTTCTCCTTCTTCTTCTTCTTCTCCTTCTTCTTCTTCATCATCATCATCGTCATCATCATAAGCAGCAGCAGCAGCAGCACCAGCAGCATTTCGACCTCCGCTATCACCTTATTCGTAGCGAATAGGCTATGTGTGCTTAACGGAGACTGAAATGAAACAGTAATGTGGTTTAGACAGATTGCTATTGGTGAGCTCCCCTGGCTTCAGTTTCGCCAGTCTCATCTTCAATATCAGAAGAGGAAATGAGCATCAAAGTTTACTCTTAGGTTCGCCACTATAATCGCCCGCCTGACGTTTGAGGAGATGGCGTCACGAACCCCATTCATATTTTATTTTAGTTTATTACTTTGAACATTGAACTTTATTTTGAACGCAAAAACTTGGCGGTTCCACGAGGCAAAAAGCCATCGAAAAGACAGCTTGAGGGGATCTGCGGACCATACAGGTAGCTGGAATAGTACAGTTACAGAGCAAAACAAACATTCAGACTTAACATCACTCCATAATAATGGCAATAATTTACAGAGCGACAAATATAAAAAAGGCGAGAATACAATGCAAAGTGAGAACATTTTTTCACTTATATGCAAAATACATCAATGCATGAAAAATAAACTGCAGTCAGATAAATGCGCATCACTACATAACAGTTTTTTTCTTTACTCGTTGTGTAGAAAAATTCGTATTTGCGATTTAAATTTGACTGATTGATTGATTTGTGGGGCTTAACGTCCCAAAACCAGCTATGATTATGAGAGATGCCGTAGTGGAGGGCTCCGGAAATTTCGACCACCTGGGGTTCTTTAAAGGGTCCCTGAAACGTTTTTTTGACATTGCGTCACTGATTAGGCAACACAATTGCGAAATCATTCACACCATAAATAAAGCGAAGCACAATGCGCTAAGGCAGCTATGGGCTTATTTCTGTCGCCTTCCTCCTTACCACTGCTGTTCCTCCTCAACTCGATCTGCTGCGGAGTGCGCGCTAGCGACGACAGCGCCTCCCGCGTCAGCCGCTCTGCCGAGCCTCCCGCAGTGACATAGCGCCCCGATATCCTCACTGAGGTCGCCCGCCTCGGCAGTGCTAGCCTCTGTAATAGAGCGCCGGCGACTCGTGTGACGCCGCCAGATGCCGCGATGATACCGTTGGCTGAAACGAAGGAGTACGTTGTAGAAGCACGTTGTTCGCAGCTAGGTTTTGAAAATTACGCGCACGTCACTTGGGTCGGGGCCAATCAGCGACCTCCCATTCGATCGCTCGATGACGGGGGCGTTTGAAAACGCTTTTTGGCGAGCCGCTGCGACCTTTTGCGATACGCGTGTTCAAAACCTTATTGTAAATTACACACTTTACGCACAGCGCTAAAATCTGTCCTGTAATGGTCCTAGTGACCCGCTCTACCGGATCACCATGTTTGCACAAAATCGTCAAAACCGTTTCAGGGTCCCTTTAACGTGCACTGACATCGCACAGCACACGGGCCTCAACATTTCGCCTCCATCGAAATGCAGCCGCCGCAGCCGGGATTCGATCCCGCGACCTTCGGATCAGCAGCCGAGTGCCATAACGACTAGACCACCGTGGCGGGGCACGATTTAAATTTAAACAGTAGGACATTGAAATTTACTTTTCAAGCCACGCGATTTATTACTGCGGATACCTGATAAGCGAGGACAGATCTTCCATAATTTTTTCGTGTTCGCGGTGTTAGTACCCGCTCGTTTCGCAGGGGATAACGTCCTGGTGTTTCGGGCGTAAAATGCAGAAGGTTATTTTTATGTACGTGTAAAAGAAGTTTATAATGATATAATTTACTGGCTTTAAGTAGATTACGGTGTACGAGCCTCATATAAGTGAAGTTAAACAGGTCGCGCCGTAATGACCACAACAGGAGCTGCATCAGACTTTTCGCCGTTTTTGAACTGTCATGGAAATCTAGTGTTCCTTGCCCATTGTCGCATAATTGCTATCACGGCACTGCACCGTCGGATGACGTTCCGTGTCATTAGAACAGCCAGATACCCCCAGCTTTAAGTTATGTGGGTACAGAGCCCAAATACCGCGAACTCGTAATATATGAATAGTGCGAGCAAGCAATCCTCTGGAGACAGATCTATCGTTTTAGAGCGGAAGCTGCTAGTGTCGAGATAAGTTCCGGCCTTAAATACGGCGTGAGTTGTGGAGGGGCCCACTAAGAACAAAAAAACGTAATTAGAGACGTGCGTCTCTCGAGCGCTAACGACGAGTGCGTACACAATTAGGCTTAAGCACGAGAACGTATGCGCGTGCCTGTTTGTTGATTTGGTTCGGTGAAAATACCATTCACTCGGAGAGCGCGAGTAATAAACAATTTTATAATAAGGCGGAATGCGCCGTGCAATAGCAACTCAGCCATATAGCTGTTCTTGTGGTCCCCAGCGACATTCGGATGTCATTGGGGGGCCACAAGAGCGGCTCTATGGCTCTGCTGCTTCTGCATGACGTCATCAGCGTCATACATCAGCGATGTAAGCGACACAGCGGGTAACGTAGTGATGAAGACACGCATTTCAATGAAATGGCGCCTCCTACGCCTATTGTTCGGTCGAGATCAACTCGCTGAGGTCAATACGAGGATGGTATATGAGTTCTGAGAGAGAGAGAGAGAGAGAGAGGTAAGAAGGAAGGCAGGAAGATTAACCAGAAGTTGGCATCCTGTTTGCTACCCTGCGCTGGGGTGGGGGAAAGACGGGGTGACAAAAGTGGACAGAGAAAGAGAGCGAAGAAAGAAAAACGACAAAAAGTACACAAGCAGAGAAAAATAAAAAGGAAGAAAAAGAAAACGTACACCGCACACGGGAGGAGCGTTCTGGTTCCAGTCTTCTAGACAGTCCTGTCGCCCGCAAGAACTAGTGCTTGCACGGCCTTCTTTTTTTTTTTTTTTTTTTTGCGACGTGGGTTCTAATGGTGCAAGGGTCATGCATGGTAAAAAAAAATATTGAGGTCGCTACAAACGTTGTGAGTTACGTAAGCACCTGACCGTATCGTCAGGTGCTTACGTAATCGTTTAAGCACCTGACCGTATCGCTCACACTTCTGTCCTGTCAATGCATTGATACTTGATACGTTATAAAGCGCTAATCTGATTCGTTAAATGGGGGATAGGTAGACTCAAAATTTTCTGGTAAGAGCCATTGTAATAAATTTATTTTTTTTTATCTATAGCAGTACGTGCAACTACGGCGGGCATAGGATCGCTCAGTTAAGCCTTGTTCTGGTTACTTTCATTCCACTCGAGCCATCGAAGTATAGCAATCAAGAAGGCCGCACAGCTAGATAAAAACATACAAATTCGAGAGCTTACACCTAAATGAAACGCTTAATTCACCCGTTCTAGCCGAGACTTTCGTGCTTGTATTGATTATATTAAGTGCGGAGATTATTCTTGTTTGGCTATCAGTGCCTGAAGGGCCATTTATCATTTTCACACATTGCTGAATCCATTTTTACGATATTGCCATATATAAAGCTGAATCATATAAAGGTCCTTGGTGTTGAAGTGCTTAATGCTAGAACACTTCGACACACTTTTCCCTCTCAAGTGCGCTCGACAAGTCCTTCCTACCGCACATACGTCGACAGCAGATTAGTGGATATGAAAGTAGCTGCCATAAAACAACACTGCGCAATCAAGGAATAGCACGCGCAAGGTCACCACAAGAACACCTAAACCTGTCGCGAACGTAAACGTTTGATACATTGCGTGTAAAGAGGTGTGAAAAAAAAAAAACTCGCACAGCTTTTGTTCGGAAATTGGAACAATATTGAGCACACAGCATCCACCAACCCAGGCTAAATCAGCGAATAGTAATCACCACTTCTTAAATCTATCTCCGTGTTTGGACTGCGCTTGTTTATTCTTTCGAAACAGTGGCTGTGCTTGCAAAAAAATCCAGATCAAATAAATTACCAGTTCCAGACTTAGATGCTACGCAGATGAGAACGACCACAGTTCGTAGTCATCGGCGTATGATCACTCACGCAAGTAACATGTAACGAACAGACGAACCTCAGAAACTTGTCTCTTACGGCATGCTTGCGCCTCAGCTACTGCATGAAGAGAATTACTTTCACGGTGTGCTTAGATCAAAGGCGGCCAAGCCAAGCCCAACGCTGCAATTTACGTCGATGCGTCGACTCAAACAGCTCGCTTACGTCACACACTTACAAATGCTACGTCGCGTTACTCTCGGAGCGCACGCTCTACCGCGTATAAGCAGTTCCGTATAACGTAAAGGCCCACCGATAAGCCGGCGAAGTGATATATGTCGCGACCACGCCCTCATATATAAGCTGTCTCATTAGCAAGTATATGCTCCACGTGGGGGTTCACAAACTCATTCGCGACTCGGCTGGTCGAAACTGTGGTGTCGTCTGTGCGGTCGGTGCTGCTTTACCACATCGTTTGTTCGCAGGTGCACTTCTTGTGCGATGAAGTGCTTGTAATGACGTACGCATCCGTAAAGCTTGTACAAGAACGGGTGGATGCAAGCATAGGGAAGTACGGGAAGACGATAAAAAAAGTAATTAGGAGTTCTTAGCCGAAAGAGCCACTACCTTTGGTAGTCGAGCGCGGAACACTTGTACGCTCTTTTTGTTTTTGTTTTTCTTAGGAATGTAGCACTCTTACATGTTCTTTACCTATTCCACTCCTGTAATCACTCATGGGTTGAGAGAATGAATGAATGAATGAATGAATGAATGAATGAATGAATGAATGAATGAATGAATGAATTGGAGCATCACGCAAACGTAATTTGCCATAGGCTGCAAAGGCTAACTGTCAGTCACGTGTGGCTCATAACTTTATGTCTCGGTTTCATACTCGCGTATATCCAATGTGGGTATGAGATGCGCGTGATTTTGTTGCCGTTAATTGTGACGTAAATGACAAGGGTGTCAAGTTATTGACGTCATGACTTATCAGTCATGTCAACCGTGCATTTGCACCCCTCTGCCACGATTTTTGATATACGTTCCCCAAATAAGCGCGACGCTAATCTTCGATATTAGCCCGATATCGATAAGGAGCTCGTGCGCAGAACAAGAGGCGTCGGCGCAGTCCCGGCGTTCTCGGCGGTAAAAAAAAATTACCCCAAAAAATTCGACCACACAAGCCCTTCGCCATGGCGCAGGTGCGTTAGTGAACAAACTTGAATTTCTCAACGTAAAATCCGCCGGAAAAATTCTAAAGTACTGCCTAACTACACCGTACACACGTTATTGATCGGACTGTATATTCTGTTTCAGGAGTTCCATGCAGCACTGTGAAAGCTACAGGCCCCTTCGGCCAATCAGGAGGGCGAACACATGTTAAACGTAACCTTCCGCGCCTCCGATGAACAGATCGTTAAAAAAAGATGCAGAACAGGGAATGTCGCTGGAGCCAGTGTTGTACGGAACGTCGTTCCAAGGAACGACGTTCCTGGAACGAGTTCCTTTTCAGAGGAACGAAGGAACGCCATCGTTCCATTTAGGATTAGTGATACTGTAACGGGAACGCGTTACATTTACGAAGGAACGGCGAAGGGAACGGCGTTCCTTCTATCCACGTTCCACTCCACGACGATCGCACATACGCAGCTCATAATGCAGGGCGGATATGCTTGGCTACAGCAAGCCCTCCCTGGAGTCCCCGTTTTTCTGCCGCCGCTATCGCTCCCTCATAGATAATCATGCACGGAAACGCCATTGTATAGCGGTTTCGATGATTCTACGAAGGCGACGCTTCCCCTTCACTGTGGCTGCACGACGTCGGGGTATCCCCCTACTCTTTGGCGGTGGCCGCTTACTATGGCCGCTGGACAAGTAGTTTCCGGCTGTCAGACAGCCCTGCATGGGTGTACGGCAACGCGACAGGAACTGCGTGCAACAGCGAAGTTCCTTCCGTCCCTTATGATCCTGCCGCCAGGGCTCCCTGCGAACTAAAACACTGTAAACGCGTGCTTCACTATATCGCCTCTCCGCGCATTGGTTCTGAGAAGGTGGTTACGGCCATGGTTGTCAATACTCGTAAGACATCCGTGAGTCAATCTCTTCGAGGTATTTTAGTTGAACCAGAACTGTGCCTGAACTGAATGGGCCACACCTTAATTTAGCGTCAACAGCCCTATGCCCTAGTCAAAAAGCAGAAAGGAAAGGCTTTTCGAAAATATATACGCACGTTCTAATGCGAACGTGTGCTGAAAATACTTACGTGCATGCGGGCGTGTTTTTAATGCTGAGCCAAGTTAACATCGCTCTAACCCGGACATGGTTAATTATGTTCGGTGATGCCCAGTGTGTGTCTAATAAAAACTATAGTTTCATTGCTATCATTACTACACGACCAAAGGGTTAGCTACAGAGGCATAACCAAACATTTTAATGCACCGCACCTGGTCCACATTACTGTACAGCTTCATTTGCTGTATTCCAATGTCCTGTCAACTATGCTTGTGTGGTGTGCGTCATTTTTGGTTGGGGTCCCGTCAAATTATGCATGTGAGGCTATTTATTTTCTTATTTATTTCCTGCACCACAACAGCCTTTCACCCTTGCCTTAATGTCGTCGTGCCTACGAATTTATGAGGAAAATAATGCGTATTCCTAATGCCACGAAAGAAAGAACACAACAGTCCCAAGTTATTTAGTTCTGCGGTGAACGCAAAGGATAGCAAACTAACAAGTCCTCACACCGACACATGTTCAACGCAGCAATAATTAACAACAAAAGTACAGTATTGTATATCACAAACACTTTAAGGTGAGGAGAACTAAGCGAAATCAAGCTATCCAGAACTGCCAATTCCAATTAGTTTATTAAAATTCTACAAGGGCGACCAATTTTGAGCAAAATCGTTTAGGCTCGGGAATGCTGACGACATCGGGGAATCTTGTTCCGGTATTTTCGCGCAATGCCATGTGGGTCAGGCAGCAACCTTTCTATACTATCCTAAATCAAGGGGTCTGTTACTAGCCTTTAGTTTCAGACACACCGCTCGTTCATGCTTTTGTGCATCTGAGTAACTACATATATTTGCTCACTGGAGACACAGTATCCTGGCTCTAAATCTGAAGACTGAAGTGGAAAGTGCCATATGTGTCGCACTTGTAAAAAACTAGCGCCAAAGTTGCAGTGGCGTTGTCCGGAGTATGTTCGGCGCACCTTGAATATATTTACCTGGGAGCCTTTCCTTGGATATTTCTTTGTCTCCAGATAATATGCCGCCGATGACGTTGAAATTCCTGAAATATACATAGGTCGAGGCGGGATTTAATATGCTCACTTTATTTGCCCTCACGATTAATTTTAAATTTTAGAAATCAAATGTAACGTTAATGTAACGACACGTTCCGATTTCCGAAATGTAACTGGAACGCGTTCCTTTTCTATTAAAGGAACTTGTAACGGGAACTCGTTACAAAATTGTGAAGGAACGAGGAACGAGTTTTCGTTCCTGTTATGGAGGAACGTGTACAACACTGGCTGGAGCCAACATTTAGACAAGTGTACTTGTCTTCGTCAGGACGGCAACGTGTCGTCAGGACGTGTTCTCATCCTGACGAAGACAAGTCCACTTGGTCGAAACGTTGGTTCCAGCGATATTCCCTGTCCTCCATCGCTTTTAATGATCTGTTCATCGATTCATGCTTCTATCTTACCCTGACCTTCCCTTCCGCGCCATGGCATTTGACAATGGTTGGCGCGGCAGTGGCATCAGCAGCCTTGGAAAGGGGAAGATGAGGAGGGAGTGGGGCCCCTATTGGCAGGAGTGGCTCGCAGATGCGTAGCCTAACAATGAAATTTCGTCTCACCTAGCAAGAATTCTGCATTCGATGGCCTCCTAGCCTCGTCTCTGCTGCACGGAACTAGTGAAACAAAGTATAGTTTGAATGCACGAGAAAACGTAATTTTGTTACCAAGAAACTCCAATACAAACCCCGCTTTCCAGCATTTTATAGAAGAGGCGCTGGTTTTAACGAATGCCCTGTGAGAAGGCGACGTGAACGGGACCCGATAACGCTATCGCACTCCACTCTTAAAGGCGAGACTTAAGCGTCCTCCAGCTTTTGTTGTACTATATTTCTTGTACGATATTTTTGTAACACATTTTTCTGCCACTGTTTTTTTTTTCAGGGTCGCATTCGCATGAAATATATATAAGGCTCTCGCTCGCAAAAACAAAACAGTGTGGTAATCGTGCGGCACGTCTTGGCGATGCATCGGGTGCTTATGCTACCGTAGGCGTCCTCCGTGTCGTCTTCGAAAACTTCGGTTTCGCATTCGCTCAATACCCGTGTGCGTGCGTGTGGAGGTGGCTGAGAATTTGGCACGCCGAGTAAGGGTTACGTGTTTTGTCTCACAGTTGCAGGCGTGTTGTGCCACTGGCGGCTAGGAAGAAAGAGACGCTGCTAATTTACGTCGCGGCACGGAGCCAAACGATAAGGCGACAAGGTCAGCCCACGCGTTGTAACGAGAGTCCCGTCCAAGTCCCAATTGCCGACGACTGGACCGGCAGACACGAGCTAGAGGCTAAATACGCCTGCCTTCTACTATTTGCGGGACCATTTATTTACGCTCGGGGAGGGGGTGTTCTCCGTGTACGGTCTCGCGCTGTCAGAGCTGCGTGTAAGAAATGTGTTCTCTCAGATGGTCTGCAGATATCAGGAGGACTTCAACGCGATCTTGTTATATAGCTTATCTCGGCGTTCATACAGAGCGCACAGACGATCGACAGAAAGAACAGTTGTCAATAAGTCTGTTTTTTCTTAGCTGTGTTTCCCCTTTTAACAAACGTAGCCAAGGAGTGCTGGCGCTGTGTGCGGCACCAGCTATATATACCAGCTCGTATGCCAACACACAATGGATTTCTTCGCGTATACTGATCAACGTTCGATTTCGGATGCCGTGCGCTCACAGTAAACAAGGTAACGGGAATATTTGACCTCCTATAAGTATTTCTTCCGTGCTAATTTTTACTGCCTCGTCACTGTACTGAGTGTCGCATGGTCACGGTGTTGCGCGACTGCGTCCTAGGCGGTAACGATTGACTAGCTCGTTAAGAAGGCGTTGCCGCCTGCCTAAGTGGCCCGGGAAATGTTCCTCTTTCCCGACATATTTGTCCCAAAGAAGATGTCGACGGATGTCGAGGAGCAGGCGAATTTCCAGAACACTCGTTGTAAGTTAGGCACGACAGAACGCGTTACGGAAACCCAGATGGACAAGTTTGATAGGAAATCCCCAACTATACGGTGTTCCTCGTAATCACATCGTGGCTCCAGTATCGTGAAAGCTTAGAAGCTTTTTTTAAAAAACAACGTGCCTCATAATCGGATCCCACGTACTTGCAGTTATCGCACAACCGGCACTAGTATATAATTAACAGGAATTTAGCTCAGACCCGTTGATGGGCCTTTACGGAGCAAAATCGTTTGAGAGCCTCGCCTTGTAGAAGAACCGAAATTTGGGCGAGTTTTTACGAGTTCACGCTAGAAAGCAGGACAAAGCAGAACGAGCAGACAAGGAATCTTGTCTTGTCCAGGACTTCCTTGTGTCCTCGCTCTGCTTTGCGCTGCTTTCCAGCATCAACTCGTCTTATAAACCATCAAGTCGCCTTATGAACCATCGGACCAGAAAGCCACACAAGCCATTCTGCAATTTGTCAAGACAACTCACTCATGGAATCGCCTGTATATATCTACGCTGCCATGTGCACATTGAATACGAAGCATCTTCGAACACGCTTTCCCTCTTCGTTTCACCCCCTAGTGCCCCGCCCCATATTAGGGGTAGCAAACCGAACAAGGCCCACTAAACCTTCATGATCATACCTAACCCTCCCCTCCTCCCTCTTTTTCAATTTCGTGCCACAGCCTATGTACAGATGGTTTCTCCCCACGCGATCGGCGCAGAGTGAATTTCTCTCGGCGAAGCCCTGAGTTATTCCATGTTTCTCGCTGAAAGCGGTTTTTGTGCATCTCTGACGTATTCGTGGTCAACCGCAGCGTCATTGGAGCCACCTCTAACGACGACGTTTTTTAACGTGCTGAATCGAATTAGGTTCCGATTTATTTGGTAAAGCGACATAATAAGAACGGTATAAAGAGCATTCGGACACAAAACGAAGGAAAAGAGGTGAACACACACAGTCATTTTTTTCTTCTTCCGTTGTTTGTGGCTCAGCGAGCTTAACTTGTCAAAACGGGTTCTAATTGTTTAAAAAAATGAATTATGAAAGACATCTTTCTACCATCGCAAGAAATCACGACAGGGATTGAAATAAATAAACCCCTGATAATGGCACCTTTCCTAGACACGCGCGCTACGCTTCTCCTATAACAGCAAAGTGTATTGAAAGAAAGCGTTTCCTAGACCGAGTTTCAGTCGCAAATAACGAAAACGACGCAGTCCACTTACCGCCTATTACTCGCGGTACATCGCAAGTGCGATGTATGAAAGCGCACTAAACACGTGTCGCATTACGAGAACCTTAACTCGTTTACAAGGCTGCTTTACGCCGTAATCAGGGAGAAATTTTTTACGAGGCGCGTGGGAGGAAACAGAACAGGTGATTAATAATGTACGCAGAACAAGACGACGCCATATATATATAGGAGGCACGGGGGTGAATATTAATGAGTCCTTGAAGCTCACTAATTGCTAATGAGCCCGGACCAGTGCCTCTGCCACGAAAATATATAAAAGTAAGAAGAAGAGAGCGCTCTGCTTTTCAATTTTTCGCTTGTTTTTCTTAGGAGGGCGGCAGAGCCACTCGATCCATCGCAAAGCGGTTGCTTGCAACTTTCCTTTTCTCACACCGCAATTTACTGTTATATTCATATCTGCTCTATTTCTGGAAACCAGAAACGGGGTGATTGGCTTTGCTCGAACATTCACGAATGGAAAATGGCGAACAAGTCGCACATGTACTTTAAGAAGTCAAACTGGACTACATTATTCTCAACTGGACTACATCTGCTCTAGTGTTGGAAACCAGGAACGGGATGATTGGTTTCGCTCGAACATTCATGAATGGAAAATAGTGAACAAGTCGCATATGTACTTTAAGAAGTCAAACTGGACTACATTATTACACGCGTGTTGGCCACGGTACATGTTGCACTTCCTTCAACCGAAACGTGCTAGAAGTGCTCATGCTCTTCAAAAAAAAAAAAAAAATTAAGCACTGCGGATAAATAGGCGCGGTGTATATTTTCTTAGGCCCCACTACATCATCGTCGCAGATGCATTGAAAATCATGCAGCTGTGAAACCGAACTGTTCATATGTAGAAAACTTGCAATCCGGTCATTTTGTCTCAACGCAACTACTGTACGGTCTATATGTATTGACCACTTACAAATGTCTCGATTGCGTGCTTCTGAATCCAATTGGCTGAAAAAATATTGAGAAACTAAAGGTTAGACGAAGGTAACACGCGAAGGTATCCACTTTCCAGTGGATACCTTCGCATGTTGGTATCAACGGCAACGAAAGAGCAGATGCCCTGGCCAACTCAGCGCTTTCAAGACAACCGACGATAAGAGCTCCTATTAATCAGATATCAGCAAAACAATCAATTCGTGATCATTTCCGTTCTTTGTGGAAGTCACCACACCAGCCTTGTGTGACTAAAGGACTTAGCCGCAGCGAATCAACTCTACTGTACCGAGTCAGAACGGGGTCAGCATGCGCTCCCGCATGGTCCTTTAAAGTTAGGGGCACTGCTTCGCCATTGTGCACGGAGTGCAATGAACTGGGAGACATTGACCACTACATCTGGTCCTGCAAGCGCTTTTGCACCGAGAGAAAAGAACTCGTGGACAACATGCAAAAAAGAGGGTTTCCACATGCAAGCACTGAACAAATTATATATCCGGAAGGTACACGGTCGGTTCGCAAGAAGGTCTCAGCTCTGCTCGTAGCATTTCTTCAAGAGACAGGATTGAGTGACACGTGGTGAATAATGCGACATGGACAGAGACGCTCGGGCGGAGCAATTGCCGGCCAGGTCTGCCAGGCTAACACCGCCTGTAGCCACAACACCACTATACCACTACCACCAATAAATAGACGAAGGGCATGTATATAATCTTTACGTGATAAAAACACAACAGAAAAAAAAAAACGTATATTATCATTTCGTACAAGGACTAGGCATTGTTTTACACAAAAAGAGACTGAGAATTTAGTATAAATATGGTGGCATTATATCCGCTCCGCTGCCGCATTGTTGGTCATTTTAAGGAGTCTAACGGGAATTAACGCGCGTAGCGGTCTGTGGCACAGCGAGCATATTTAACTGAAAACCCGCCATTTTCTAAAGCGCGCAATTTTATCCACATAGGCGTTCAGCTTAAGGCCTTTCTAATGGCATTACATGGCACAGACACCTCGTGGTTACCTATCGTCAAGCTCTTTTAATCGCACATGTATTATGGAAATAACATCAAAAGGAAGCGTGGTTAGTGCAACTGCGTGCTTTGTGAAAAAGACTTGGCCACGGACACATTGAAACAATAGCGCGAACAACGGCATCGTTTGAGCGCAACCACGAACTGGCTTAGATGGCGCAAGCTCAGAATAACGTCCCAGAGCAGATTGAGTTACTCCCACTCACATTTCGCCGGTGTTTTTTGTGCAAAACCTCAGGCACGTCCACCAATAACGTTTATAGAGATGCGCATTTTAGATACGCTGTTTAGGGAACCGCCATATGTTCGCCGTCCCTAAAGCCACCGGTGTCTGTAAATGGGAAAAGAAGGCCTGCTCTTGCCCTTAGCCTACTATACCCGCAGACTGGCTCTCAGTCTGGACCCCCTAGCCGTACTGTTGCCCTCCGCCCGCTGTTAATTTATGGTGATTATGCGAAGCGCGACATATGAAGAAAGAAAGAAAGAAAGAAAGAAAGAAAGAAAGAAAGAAAGAAAGAAAGAAAGAAAGAAAGAAAGAAAGGTCTTGGATTACGCAAAAGGCACAACGAATCCACGCTTGCTTTCACGCCTGTACCCACGGGCTTGCACGCAGCACACTGCTACGTGATAGTGATGGTGAACTGAAAACCCTTACCCCAGTTCCATCGTTTGGCCCCGCCACGGTGGTCTAGCGGCTATGACACTCGGGCGCGGATCCGAAGGTCACGGGATCGGATCTCGGCCGCGGCTACTGCATTTCGATGGAGGCGAAACGTTGAGACCCGTGTACTGTGCGATGTCAGCGCACGTTAAAGGAACCCCAGGTGGTCGAAATTTTCCGGAGCCCTCCACTACGGCGTCTCTCATAATGATATCGTGGTTCTGGGACGTTAAACCCCAGAAATCAATCAATACTCAGATTACACAGCCGCGGGACTGGCTTTAGTTTCTTTTGTTGTTGTTGTTGCTGTTGATGACGTTATTATTATTATTATTATTATTATTATTATTATTTTGTTGTTGTTGTTGTTGTTGTTGTTGTTGTTGTTGTTGTTGTTGTAATCAAGCCGTTCGAAAGCTATCTTGGCAAGCGTGGAAAAGAATACTGCATACTGAGCTCGCTCCCATCTACGGAAGATAAATGCAAGGGCTAGAAAGCCAGGGAAGCAAGTGCGTTGCGGAATCGATTAAAGAATGACCTCTACCTCACACTGAAGAGAAAAAAAAAAAAAGAGAAGGTACGTCTGTGTCGAAAGAGAAAGGCAGCCCCTGAAATGCGTACAGAGGTCACTTCGGATAAAATCTTAGGTTCGTGTCCCAAGGGACAAAGAAGCTCCCCGAATGGAAGAACAGCGGTGATCCAGATGAATTGCTGCTAAGCAGTCAAATAGCTACGAGCACAAAAAGCAAGAAAATGAGGAGAGAAAAAAGAACGGTGGAGAGCTGACGTGAGACGATTGGTGGACGAGCATCGCAGGATCACAATGCGGTGGTAATAAATCAATTGTTGTGAAGAAAGAGTTTCGAGAAGCCAGAAAAAATAAAACGAAGAAAAAAACTGCCTCGCGGAGGCAAAGCGCGCGGATCCGGCGCATTAACCGTATTAGCCGGCCTTGTTAGTCATTCCACTAATTCGGAGAAAACACACGAGCGATTTAATGCATTCCAAGTGCTTCCGCCTCGCGTGTAAGAACACTCTTTGCTCTCTGGTCGTTATTCTTTCCTTCTTCTTACTTCAATGTTGTTGTTTTTTTTTCTGTTATATGCGTAAGTAGGCGATCGAACCAATACTGAAAGGAAGGCCTTGTAGGTAGGACAGGTTATCTAGTTAGACAACACTAACAGGCAATTTTTTTTTCAGCTTCTGTGCTTTTTACTATCTCCTGTTTTCTTTCTTTTTCTCCTTGTTTATGCCTTTTTTTCGGACCTCAATACGGGAAATGTCCACTGGCAGTGTTGAGAAGCCGAGTTCATCGTTTTATCGACGACAGCAGCTAATTGTAACTTGGCTCTGTTTCGAAGGAATGAATGAGATAGGAAACGTATTTTTCACTTTCGGAACCGTTAGAAGGCTGTCTATGTGTACACACTTATTTCATCACCAGCTCGCGCTTCAGCTTTTAATTCCCTAAGTGTGTTTAGAAATCAGCTCGTACAAGAACAGCAAGCATATAGTGAACTTGTTCTCTAGACTAATACGCCGTAGACGTGACAGGACACACCCACTTAGGGTAGAACGTAGGGAGGGGCACAGGAAGATAGGGATTAGCGATTCGATACGGACAGTTTGGCTGGTACACTAGTACTTTTTTTAAAACAAGAAGTTAGTGACGTCGTTGTCTGACTACTCGCTCTCGTCGGTAGCAAAAGTTATCAAGCTCTTAACTATAAGCATAACAGAAATAAATCATTTCGAACAAGAACGCGAAAAGGCCGTCTCGTTTTGCGCGGAAGTTGAGGCCAAGTAGAGTCAAAATGGAACAGACATAGTAGGTCAAATAGCACAACTATACGGAATGGCACATCACCTCGTGCTGGCAACCAAGACACTTGTACAGTCTCTCTTTCCGTGGGTCCTTTATGGCCATATTCGCTGTAACTCGTGCTCTGAATTCATACTGTATTTCCCCTACATGCATACCAAGCATTGCTACTTTCCTTTGGTGGGATGCGTGTGATTGACAGAGCATTCTCTCCCCAGGCGGTGCTTGCGGTCTTGAAAGGGTGCTTTCGCATATATACGCCTTCCTCCCGCATTTCCAGTTTTCTGAGCGAACGTGCATGCCTTCACTGCTCCTGGCGGCCTTTGGTGAAAAGGTGGCCTTGCAGTTAAATGAGGTGAGACTCGACGCTCATATCTGCATTCTTTTCTCAAGCTTTCTACTATTTCTAGCACTAGACAGATGCGATATAAACTTTTATGACTCTCAACTGGAGATCAAAGCGCCCTTTTGAACGCCTCTGCGGCGTAAGAATATTTTTGTCGCGGTCTTAATAAAGTGTGTGCACCGGGCGCAAGCGTGTGCACGTGCACCTAGCACGCAATATTCTGCAAAAGCTTCATTGAACGTATTTCCCTTGTAAATCCGGGTATTCTTAGGCAATAAGTGCAAAAGAGCAATAAGCGACAGCGATAACTAAGCCGCATAAAATAATTGAGGGTCCACACCAAGATCGGGTTTTCTTTGTCTGTAATGTCCCCGACTTGTTTCATCGAAATATCACCGCGGTGAACATTGGGATGCAGCGTGCACAATCCTCCTGAAAGCTCTGTCGATTAAATTGAGTGAAAGGTGTAGGAGTGAAGGTGTTCCTAATTAACTTTCCTAGCAACAGTAATGAATGCACGCCCCGCCGCTGTGGTCCAGCGGATACGGCACTTTACGGTCGCGCGATCGAATTCCGTCCGGAGCGGATACATTTCGATGGAGGCGAAGTGTCGAGGCACCTGAGCTATGTGCGATGTCAGTTGACATTAAAGCCCAGGTGGTCGAAATTTCCGAAGTCCTCCACTGCGGCGTCTCTCATTATCAGATCGTGGTTTTATCAAACCCAGTAAACCGATCAATCAGTACTGAATGTACTGCTCTCCGCTATACGGCGTCTCTCATTATCAGATCGTGGTTTGGGGACGTAAAATCCCATAAACCGATCAATCAGTACTGAATGCACTTATTAGAAAAAACTTTGCCAGCCAATTTCTCGCCCTTTTGCAGAGAACGCTGGCTCACAGGTCAATGCCGTCCCAGTTTTCTGTTTATTTTGTAAGCTTTTACGTACATGGCTTATACCTGACAGTTCACTGGTCCAGCAAAGTGAGCGGATGCGTGTAACATACCCGCAGACAAAAGAGATGTCCACTTAGAGCACTCGGAAGGTTCACAAGGGAGGTGGGAAGTCCAAAACGGCGTGTTTTGTCCCTCGTCTCGCTTTGTCCTGCCCCACGTACCGTACACGAAGTTCGTACGATACATCGCCTGCTTTTTGACCTCGAGAAAGGAAAGCAAGAAGAAAGTGACGATACAGAAAAAAAAAGAGGTGGAAGAGAGAAGTGAGTACAAAAGACGCGAAAAAGAGGGGGACCCAGAATGAGGTGCGCTTTCATTCATAGACGACAAGTCACACATCGACGCGACACGAAACCACACTTTCAAAAGAAGTGAAACGATGGAATCGCGTCACGAGCGAAGACCGTGACAATGGAGGACGACGAAAAAGAAAAGTATGAAAAAGAAGGCTAAGAAATACTGAGAGGTCGATCGGACATTTCGATTCGAGACGAGAGCGGACCTTCTTGGTCTTGAAGAAGACATAACACAATCTGAACATAAACAAAGGAAAAAAGACAATGATATAAGCGCCCCTGACTTGAAGAGATGTGGAACCAGAAAATCGCAAATCTTCTACGTGGTGCCAAAAGCACCAAGGAAAATCGAGCAAAGACAATAAGGAAATAAAGAAACGCCAGAAAGGGGACAGACGTCTGATTTGTGCTCTCGTTTTGCTTTGGCTGCAACGCGATTGGAACATGGGCAGGAGCGAAATAAAAAAAAAAGAGTAGGGAGCATTCATGAAGAAAAGAACGGCACAATGCATAAGCATGACTAAGAAGAACGATGCGACGAAGGCAAAGAACGAGAACGTATAGACGGGGCACCGTATAGGGAGGCTTTGCAAACCACCAAACCGACGGTGCTCAGCCGTCACTTACACTGCCGATGAAACAAAAAGCAACGGCCGAAAAATAAACGCCGAAGCCCGAGAAAGAAAGAAAGAGGCAGGGACGACCACTGCAGCAGGTGCGCGAGAGCAAGCTCAAGAACTTTGGGCGCGATCAGCACATTTCACGCTCCCCAAGCGCCGCAGTTCTTCCCTCTGCGGCACGCATAACCCACTTTCTGCTCAAAGGACAGAGCTTCCCCCCTCCCAACCGCCGACGATCAAATCAGGCCCATCCTACCCCTCCTTTGCATCTTGGACCTTTCGCCGTCCCCACAGTCACCGCTGGGTCCACAAGCTCCTCCCTACTCATTCCCCTGGCTTCTCCCGTTCATTCATCTATTTGTTCTAGCTCCAGAAAGCCGAGGGCACCGCAATTTTTCAGTGTGCCTCCCCCCCCCCCCTCTCTCTCTCTCTCTCTGTCCCTTCTCCGTTCATTTTAGCTAGGCGTCTTGCTATCGCACATGCTCTCGCAAAAGCACGGCTCTTCATGCGAGCCACGTTTTGATGTCGAGGAATGGCGCGAGAGGGCGCTACCACAAGAGGGCCGCCTTAACAGGATGCGGGACAGTTGTCGTCACTCACGCGTAAAGTGTGTCTTCCCTACACCGTCATGTTATTGCTATTGCAGATCTGCCTTGCTCCATCATACTTCTTTCGTGACATACCCTTGCCGTTCCTTGTTTGTTTCTCTTATCAAGTGAGTCTCTTTAACTTTTTTTTTTCTAACTGCGTCCCACCGCAAACGACTGCCAAAGGCGTGCAGTTATATAGACCACAAGTACACCGCGCCAATGTGATCGCATCGCCACGGCGCTGCAAGAGAAACACACCAGCCGCTCACTTCTTTTCCCGCGGGCATAGAGACACCGCCGCTATCTCGCCACCACCACCGATGCGTGTTTAAGCTGCTCGAATGGTGGCGCCCGTTGCAAAAGTTTTCTTCCGCACGATGCGCGCGGAGCCAAAAGGCGTCACAAAAGTAACCTAGTAAAAAAAAGACAAGAGTAAGGAAACACTAACAAAAAAAAAAAAAAGCGCAAGCACGCCTCACCGTAGTATAGCGTGTCTGCTCCTCCCAGACGGCGCTGGCGACTCAAAACGAGCTCTTGCATATATATCTACAACGCTCGGCGACTCTCCTAGATGCGGGCAAAAGTTCTCTCCCGCGCGACGCTTTTATTTGCAATCGCTCACGCGCCACTCTTTCTTTTTTTTTCACGACGCTCCAGCTCGTCGGGTTTAACAATTTTTCGAAGAGGTGGCGCGAAAGACGATGATGATGGCCGCAGTCAAATGTGAAAAAGACAAAAGAACGGGCGCTCGCTCGTGTGTGAGCGATTCTCTTGACTTTCCCGCGGTTTCCTTTGATCCTCGCTTCGAGAGAGTATAGTGCTTCGTCGGTGTCTCGTTTCCTCTTGTTCTCCCGCTCGTTTTATAACAATCACTCCCACGGGAAAGGCAACTGAGTGGAGGCAATATGTCCTAATTTACTTTCTATCCTCAAACCAAAGCGTCCCCTGTAAATTTCCGAAGAATGCGCTCGTTGGATGGAAAGAAAGTTTCACTTCTCGACGTAGGCTCGTCCGCCTTTGTATCCGGTAAGCATTTCCCTGGAGACATACCGCAGCAAAAAATATAAAACACGGAAGAGAGAGAACTTCAATCGCTCATGCCCTGCAATGCAGATTCTTGCTTTTTTTCAAAATTTTTGTATAATGATTTCGCGGAAGTTTTTGTTGCTTCTACAACGTCTATTCTGTGGCGCTTTATAGGTCAGTTCTCTTTCGGAGTTCATTGAGAATGCTTAGTTCTAGTAGCATCTTAAGAAATTATTAATGTCTTCCTTTTCTCCTCAGAAGAATAGACGAGTATAAAAAATGAGGTTTTCTGCGGACTGCGTTCAAGTTTGTGCTGTATTCCTGGTACATGCAAGTCAAGAACAGAAACATCAAACGAAACTTCCTTGCATTCTTCGATGACGCTAGCCAATTCGTAAACAAACAAGAAATGTTGCATTCTTTAAATTAATCAGTCTGAGTGTTGCAGCATTCAGAATCATTTGAGACATCCTGACAGTAAAACTATGCGTTTTTTCTTTTGCTCTATATCAACCGTTCAGAGACGATTCACTACACGAGGGAGAAGGACCGCAGTGTGTGTGTGTGTGTGTGTGTGTGTGTGTGTGTGTGTGTGTGTGTGTGTGTGTGTGTGTGTGTGTGTGTGTGTGTGTGTGTGTGTGTGTGTGTGTGTGTGTGCTTGCTTGCTTGCTTGCTTGCTTGCTTGCTTGCTTGCTTAGTTGCTTGCCTCACGGCCAGGCCTAGGCTAGGGGGCATGCTTCCTTACTTAACCAGGGACGCACTGTCGGGGCCAGATTTAGGTCGATTTGCGGATATGAGAGAAACAAACCACATAAGCGTCGGTTGTATAGAAAAAAGCTGAAGAGAGCCAGAGAATTCACCACGTGGTGTCGTACTACGAAATCAGACGTTACAACGCCAGCACGTACTGCAGAAGAATAGCAGTTCATTTCCCAATGCACCAGTGAAGCTCAAATGATGCGCATAAAGGATGACATTTCGGATCACACCGTAACACACACTGAAAATGAAATAAAGAGGCTTCGTCGACAACAGGAAGAGCCGTCACCTGCTAGGAAGCTGACAGTGCGAACAGTTCGCACTCCTTGTTCGCACTAACGTGACTTCGAAGTGGAAATAACTCGGCTCGGGCGTCAGCCGATTAGGATAGCGACAATGCCGGCCAGCCTGGCTCGCGTGTGCATGCAGCACTCCAACTCTACTCCACCCTTCCCGTGTTTTCTTTTTTTTTTCTTGAACGTCAAAATGTATTATGTTTTGAGAGACTTCCCGAGTCGTATGCGTGACCTTCTCAGCGTTCATTTCCGTTAAACATGTGTTTGGAAACAATGCCCAATGTAGCTAACATCAAATCCGGACAGCTTTGTATATGAATACATCGTATTTAAACGAGGATAATCAAGCATTTCTAAGAAAAATTCGGTCTCCTTGTCTTTTCCATCGGCGCTTATCGTAATGTGATTTTGCAGGGTGATTCGCGATGGACGTATATCATTCTTGAAGACAGCACGTGCGTCTCGAAAACGCGATACGCACCGTACAGCTTGCGTACACCTATCACATGTCACTCACAATTCCACCGATCTATTCTCGTTCACCTCCCTCAAAACTTCAGTCATTGCCCTAGAAGTAAGGAGAGCGGTACTTTTCTGAAGACGTGAATACTCTTTATATACTACTTCTGTTTTACTGCAGAGGTAGCTGGGAATACGCGTCAAAGTTGCATCTATGACCAATGTAGGAGGTCTAGTTGCCCGTCGAATGCAAGCGAACGTGTCGCGAGTTTCTGAAACAATGAATCCGTAACTGTCAAATCGAAAATGCCCAGAAGAAAAGAGGGAGGGCGGTGCGGGGGCAGTACTCGTCGCCCGGCAACCATAGCAGAGTTGGAGGAATGCTGCTGAGATACAAGAAGGCTGCGCAGATCCAAGACGCGCACCTCGAAATTTCTTCGACAGCAGCGGATGTCCTTCAAAGACGCACAGAGATATCGAAGCTGACATGTACACTAAACTGACAGGGCCACCGGGAGCGCTTACGCGCAGCCCATCTAGTCTAATCCCATTGGCAATCGCTCACGAAAGCGATTTAGGAGAAGCTCAAAGCATCCTGGCAGGCTTCATACCATCGTGTCAAGTCGAAGGGATGAATCTGTTGTCCCGCCACCTCGAGTGTTTGCGAAGCTCGCTGTCTCGGCACGCAGCTTCGTAGAATGCACCTCTACGCCAGATGAGAAAGGCGCGTTCGCCAACACAACAATAAGGGTAGAACTTTTCGGATAATCGTTTACGTGGCAGTCCATACGGCCAGAGGAATTCCTCTATCGGTGGCAAGCTTCGTAGATAGCGCCGGATTTCTAGAAGGACCACCAATAGCCGCGGCTCAGACAGCTTGTCACACGAGAAGTCCGAGGAGATGCGTTTAAAAAAGGTGGCTGCATCGAACGGAGACGTTGACACGAAGTTCGTGCGAATGATTCTACCCCCGTCAGTTGACAAATTTTCGACGCGAATAAAAACGATCCGTTTGTTTCGAGAAGCGCATTTGTCTGTCTGCAAACGACGGCTGGGTGAGCTGCAGCGCGCTCGTGAAACTTTGATCGAGCCCGTACAGTACAGTAGGGCATTTTATCATCCCGGCGTTGTTGGACTACCTCGTCTTCCCGTTGGAAGGATGCGGGAGGACAGAGAGGTGACGATAAAAATTGCAGGTTTTCCTTTTTTTTTTGTTTTCTTATTTCTGTTCGAAGGAATGATGCAGCGTTAATGCAATATTTATTGAAGCCATGTAGGCTTCAGTCGCGAAATAAGAATCGAACGATAAATACACGTGTACACGAGAGGCGCATACACCGGCAGTTAGCTCTTTCCTGTACCCTTATAAGACAGACAGAAAAATTTTAATTGACTCCAGGTTCACTGCAACTCAGTTCAAGTTTTAATCGCAGCACATACAACCCTGTGCTGTACCCTCTCCTGACAAGAAAGCTGTAAGCATGCAGTTCTACGAAGACCAAGATGGCGGATGGGGTGGCAATGAGCAGCATTTACAAAAGAGAAAGCTAAACAATACCAGGACCTTCCGGTGGTCTTTATGCTTTTTTTTTCTTTTTATAGAACGCCGCAGGGTTCGTAGGAGTCCAAGCACGTCGCCTTGTGTTCGGTTAGTTGCGACAAAGTCCTCCTCATTTCCGAAATGGGTGCGAAGGTACGCACAACTAAAGGCGTTTCGCATGTGGAAACTACGACGACTCCGAGATTTTACTGCATAATAGTTTCTATGTGCCTTTTTTTTTTTTCATTATTGTTGCGGAGCCGCAAATAAGTTCTTTTCTCTCCCTTTGTCCCTCCGTCTCATGCAGGCGACAGAACAGAGCGTTCAGAATCGCTTGTAGTACGACAACGAAGCTATCCACTCAGTCACACACAGTATAAATACAAAAGTGGCGTAAGATAAGTAGAAAAATACGCAGCGTAACCTGATCCACTTCTACATGCAAATGCTCGCGGGCTGCTATTACGCTTGTCTTTATTTGAAACAACACTAATTTAAAAGAGAAGTGTTTAGGCACGGCGCTTTGGCAGGGGCGCCTAAAGAAATGCTGGTTGCAAGCCTATCACTTTGAAAGATATCCGGGATCGCACCCATAAAACCTACCGACCGTATATTGCCCGTTGCCATTCACTTGTTGCCTTCTGTACTCATACGTAAGGTGGCTGCGTAAGATGCTTCTGAGAATACGGGGGGGATATACATGTCGCGAACTCTATTTTAGTGTCAATACATAAGCACCTGAACAGCTAAAAATACGTGTGACTCCGGTTTCCCCTTCCTCTTCAGTAGCCGGCCAAAGGCCGTGCCTGAATATGGACCTCTGCCTCTTTTGTCGTGCCTCTGAAATCTGAGTTGTCGTCTGGCAATTGCGTCATTGATGCTCTTGGCGAACGATTATTCCTGCACTTACGTCGTATCGCGTGTCGGTATCGTGTTATCACAACAAGTTCCAAACCTAAATGCTTACAGCAGCAAAGCGCGACAGGGAACTGATACGATATAGCCGGGGCAGCAAACCGAGATATGGACGTCCAGGTGGAGAGTAAGACGTGTAGTATTTCTTCAACAACAAAAAAAATCATGCACGATCTCCTTGCCTTTTACGCGTACGCACACACACACACACACACACACACACACACACACACACACACACACACACACACACACACACACACACACACACACACACACAGGAGAGAGAAGGAAAGACAGTCGGCCGCGACTACTTAGCAGCCATGACATTGGAAACTCGTACCAATTGCCTTTTCGAGGTCCCGTCAAAGCAGAACACGCAAGAAGACTGTGTACAGGAACGTGCAATCAGCCTATAGGCATTAAACGCTGCACATATAGAAAGCGAAACAGAAAAGGCAGCAGCTGCTAGGAAGCTGCGAAAAGCGTCGCCACCATCGCTATCTGACGCGAAGCGAACGCTGCCTGCTAGAAGCATTGATTTCACTGCCTATTTACGCGATCCAGTAGAGCAAAAAGGCCGCCAATCTGTGATTGTTGCGTCATGCGTCTGCTTCCTGACCAATCTACGCAGTGTAACAGTGTCTCTTTGTGTCTGGCTGCTCATTTCGTTAACATATGTGAATTATAAAAATACCTAATTAGATTATGTATTAGGAAGGAAGTGCAGGATGCAGCCAGGATGTTATCAGGGTAATGCATGGAAAGAGAAAATGATTAAAAGCAATGAAAGGAAGGGTAGTCGACCGTGTAACAATGTCTGCATGCGAGCGAGGCGTTGCGCATGTAAGTGGGTGATTCTTTGTGACACCATATAGCAACATATCTCAACAAGATTGCAGCTACGAATGTGCGCTTTACAGGACGTTTAGTACATTTACGTATACCTCTTCTTTGCCAGATGAAGACGAAGGCGTCTGTGCTGGTCTATTCGCGTTGTACGCACGTGCAATAAGCCAGCAGTACCCTACGAAGGCGCGCACACCTCCACAGCATGCCTATCTTGTCATATATCGCATTTCATAATTTCGTCCAGCCACCTTCAGAGCCAAGAGATATGCCACATAAGTACGACGTAGAATAGCTTGATGATAAAACTTTTCAGCATTTCCAGCTGGTGCCTTCAGAATCTTAAGGATTCTGGAGAACACAGGTCTTACACCATGCTTACAACTTCTTCCTCTCTTTTCATACCTCAGCCCGGCCACGGTGGTCTGATGGCTACGGTACTCGGCTGCTGATCCGAAGGTCGCGGGAACGAATGCCGGCCGCGGCGGCTGCATTTCGATAGAGGCGAAATGTTGAGGCCCGTGTATTGTGCGATGTCAGCGCACGTTTAAAAACCTCAGGTGGTCAAAATTTCCGGAGCCCTCCACTACGGTGTCTCTCATAATCATAGCTGGGTTTTGGGACGTAAAACCCCAGATATCAGTCATTCTTTTCATACCTCGCTCACCTTCCCCCAGCGTAGGATATTGTGCGATGTCAGCACACGTTAAAGAACCTCAGGTGGTCAAAAATTTCCGGAGCCCTCCACTGCGGCGTCTCTCATAATCACAGCTGGCTTTGGGACGTAAAACCCCAGATATCAGTCAATCTTTTCATACCTCAATCCCCTTCCCCCAGCGTAGGATAGCAAACGGGAACCGCGGCTGCTTGATCTTCCTGTCTTTCCTTCTTCCTTCTCCTCCTGCTTCAGGCCTGCGATACCTACGTGACCATGGATGAAATGCGAGTGCTCAGTTTTGGAAATGTAACAATAGATGTATGGTACTCAGGCTGAAGAAGAGCGCAATATCAGGCGTGAACGATATGGAAAGGACAGGCGCCACACCGTGCGTCGTCCATGTCTGGTTTTCGCGCATACCCACAAGGTATACCGGCCGCATTTGCTTATACCTTATTGCTCCTTCCATAGAATACGATTTAAGGTCTATCGCTGGCATCAATACTTCCCTTTTTGGACCATGTACAACGATTTCGAATGCACGATGTCGTCGAAGAAGAAAACTATAAACTAACAGAAAAACGCGAGACGTGAACAAATCGCGGCGCAAAGATTTCGGTCCCTCAGGGCGAGTGAGCCGATGCTCCTGCTGCCGCCCCAGGAACAGGCGTCCGGTTTTTGCACCGATCCCTCCTCGGATGACGGCGTGTTTCGAACGCCTGTGCACGAGAGACAAAAGAAAAAAAGAAGTCATCGTACCGTTCTTTTCTCGCTACAAGCCGCACAGTGTTACTTGTTTAACGGGCGGATTATTAACGGGAGGGTGGTGTGGGGCGAGAGGAGAGTGGGTGGGCGGGAATTGGCATCCACCTATTTGTAGCACAAGGGTACGAGGAAATGCATAGGCATTTTTCAGAAGGTAAAGCATCAGGGTTGACGAGAAATGCGTCCTTGTACGGGGTTCCAGCCTGGGACCAACGCCTGTCGGGGGCGCTCGCTCTGCCGGTTGAGCTAATGGAGGCTACCAATCGACAGCGCGACGGTGAATTCATTGACAACTCGAAGGTTTCCGAGAAACCCGCATGGATTACCTTGCATCTTTGTACTATAATTGGATGGACAGTAGTCCATTGGCAAGACTATAATATTCCATCCCTTTTCAGTTTTTTCTAATGTTTTCTTTCCTTTTTTTAAATTATTCCCTTCGCTCACATTGTCCGCTTACATTATCCGTAATGAAAGAAAAAGGTGTGTGACTTCTCAGTCGACGTTGCCCGAGCTCTGTGGTGCAAAAGTGTGCAGAGAAAGAGAAAAAATACGCTGCAGAGAGAGAGAGAGAGAGAGAGAGAGACTGAAGGAAAGGCGGGAAGGTTAATCATAACTTCTCTCCAGATCAAGCAGATGAAAAGCAGGGAGAGTAGCCGTATGCGATCGTCCTGTTTGCCACTCCACACTGGGGAGGCTAGGAAAAGAGAGGAGACACTGCAAGTGTCTCCTCTCTTTCCAGGTGGGACACTGCAAGCTATGGCTGCAAACGCTCTCTAATGCCGGCAAGGTCCAATTACTGCTCCCGCGTCCGCGAAGAGCATTCTGGGACAACGACGGTTGTGTATACGGGGCTGACACCCGTGCCTTAGAAAAGGGTCTTCGGTTTGATTCACTCGGTGAACCGCCAGTAATCGGTGTGCGCCGAAGAACGTCCCGCCAGAATTGAATTGGCACGAATAATCTGACAGCAGTGCAACATTGTATATGAACCCTCAGTTCTTGGGAGCTTAGACGCAGTTACACAGCCCAGAATGGTACGGACCTAGTGGAGCAACCTTTTGAACATGTCCTGCCATATTCGCACGCCACGAGACTCACTCACACTCTAACGGTGTCATGTACCGTATTAGGCACAAAAATCGTTAAAGGAATTTTCTCGCGCTTAACGGAAGTGAAAATTGAGTGTGCAGAAATGCTGAGTGCGGACTATACTCTTGAAGTTACGGTGGCGCATGCATGGCGTTCAACTGGCTGGAACCGCCTCGATGTAGTTTTGATTTGCTTCCCGCATCCTATATGCATCCATTTCTTTTACCTTTACCTTTATATATATATAAAAAGAAGCTCCCTAGCAGCACAACACGTGCAATTCCTTTCACTAAACGCATGAGCACACAGAGAGACACAGGCACTGACACAAGACCGAGCACATGCGCGTGTTTGTGCTGCTGCGCGTTTCTCTCCACTGAGGCAGACAAACAAGGGACATTAAAAAAAGTCACGAATCCTATCGCATTGTCCCAGCGAAAAGAACGAGTCTTTCTTTCTTTCTTTCTTTCTTTCTTTCTTTCTTTCTTTCTTTCTTTCTTTCTTTCTTTCTTTCTTTCTTTCTTTCTTTCTTTCTTTCTTTCTTTCTCACCCATTATCTCGTCGCATATGCAGAGTAAAATACACGTCGCCGACTAGAAAGGAATGCGCAGTAAGAGTACACACGCTACACACCGGGTGTATTCTGCGGGGCTGCTATCACTGACCAGGACATTGAGGAGAGAGAAAGGTTGCACGCGAAATGTAGTTTATTTTTTCTACGCACACAGCTTGCCTAACAAAAAAAAATAAGAAAGAAAGAAGGCAGTTGCACCCGGAGCAAGACTGCAACGGCTACGAAGAAGGATAAGAAGCGCAAAGAAACAAAGAAAGGGTAAATACCACAAGAGCACACACACACAACAAAGGTGTGAAGTACAGCGTTAGGAGAATCAGTGAAGGGATCTCACTGTGCCGTGCGTACACTAAAGCAGGTGGAAACAAATTGTGGAAAAGTACAAAACGAAAGCAAACAATTGGCACGGAGGTGGGAGAGCAGCAGCGCCGTGATGCGTGGCTATCTGCAATACGTGTGTCCAGCCGGGCTAGCATAGCAGACAAAAGAGAAGGAAAGCTTTTCAAAGCGATTGTTGCGCGTTTCGTGCCAGTCGCAATGGCGTGGAGTCAAGGAGAGAGAGAGAGCGTTTGGCAAAGCTCTGTGTGAGGGAGGGCAGGAGGGGGGCAAGGGGGGAGGGGGGAGGGGGGGCTGAACGTAGTGACGAAGCAGTGAACGATACGCGAGGAAAAGAAGGATGCGCAAAAGAATGAAAGACAGCGGGGAAAAGAATGGGAGGGAAAAAAGAGAAAAGTTGGAAGAGGATGCTGGAGATTCCGAGTCGAGTAGTATGAAACGGGACAGCGGCTAGGAAATCGAATCTGGTTGAGTGGAAACGACGACACAACAGCGGTCCGCACACTCGAACGCATGCACGGTTTCCGATGGTACGCGCGCGAATTCGAGTGTCCTCCCATCAAAACGATCAGATGGCATGCAGAGAAATATCGTTATAAGTGAATACATGTAGTGAGGATAGAAAATAGAACGCTCTATAGTACATGTAGTGTTTATATCTGCTTAAAAAAATGAACAAGAAGCGGGTACTTTGATATTGGTGGAGGAATACGTTCCATTTATTCATGCAAAGGCGAATCATTCTTCCGTTTTCGCTTTCTTTTCTTTCTTTTTTTTTTCTGAGAGCCGGCATCCAGTCGGCCATTCATATTTCGAGGATGAGCTTCAAGCGTTGAAAGCACGCCAAAAATTCACTTAGTTAATTCTTCCTATCGTTTGAAAAAGACAGCGCGTTATACTTGCGGCACGGGCCGGGGGCATTTAATTTATGTCTTTCTTTTTAATTGACACATATACCTACTGTGTGAAAAAAATGCATGCACGTTGCAGACTGAGAAAGCCGAACGTGCACCACAGCTGGAAAACGTGGAGAGGCCGTCCATTCTCTGGGGCTCGAGGAACGAAGCGATGCATTGTTGTACAGTAGAGTATACAGTGGTAATGTTCTCTGAAAACAAAGTTTTCTATGTTGGCGAACCTACGACTGACCACGGTTGGTGTTGCTGTCCTGCCTAATATCTGCCGAATAAACATGAACGAAGACAATGTTAGCTGAGAAAGCTTTTATTCGTCTACGGTTACCAACATTTGCCTGGTTGGCTGTCTAGCCTCGATGCCACGATCGAATCAAAAGAATCAAGAAAACCTAGCCCCTTGGAGAAGTGGAACGTGGGCCGACAGCGAGTGCCTATTATTGTTTCGCCGTCAACAGTTCGGAAATGAGCGCAGATTATGCATAACTTAGACTACAATTGCAGATGTTCCTTGCCAGAATTCTTTTAAGTTTTACGCCATGACAAATATATTTCTTTTCATTTTTCATTATTCTTCAATTAGAGGTGACAAGAAACACTGGACAACACACACTTGGTTTTCACATTCGTCTGCTAATTGATATTCAGGCAACCACGAGACAATTGCTTCGAGGCAGTCACGTGCCTTGACGCAGTTGTGTCGGTTGTGTTGTAGCGAAGTGACTTCTAAAGAAGAAACAAGGCAAGTTACGTGCGTCGAACGCAGGTACGAGATGTATAGAAGACATCAAAAGGAACGAAATTAAATGCGTTAGGGAGTGAGAGAGTCATTGCGCACCTACTGTTCCCACAAGAGCAGCGAGTGAATCGCTTTCCACATTTATCAGCCAACGGCGCCGAGCCGTTAGGTCTTCTAATAAAAGCTAGTTGCTTAGGGCAAGATGTGAAAGACACTTACATAAGAGAACGTAGCCTTGAACGGAACAAAGCACGTGGAGACATAATGGATTCCTTCAGAGCCTTATAACTTCCTTGATACGACGGTGCGAGAGAATTACATCTGCGCGGAATAGAATATGAAAGCGGTATATACGGCGAAATAATCGATGCTTCCATTCGTTTTTTTTTTTCTTACCCCACCTTAACGAGGTCTTCCCCTTGCTTGGAACAAGGTGACGAAGTTCGCTTAGGCGGTCTTGCTCGGTGCGGAATCGGACGAGGCGACACAGACACCCTGATATTATCCTTTTAATTAAACGCCTCAATTTGTACATATATGTGACGGCTGCACGATTGCGCGCCTGTGTACGTCGGGATATAACAATGCGACATCTGCGCACCGTTCACCTTGAACGCTATCATGTGTAAGGAGGAAAGAAGCACTGCCTCGGAGACTATGCGAAGCTGACGTCGTCTTGCATATTGCGTGCGAGGAAGTCGGGCAATCAAGCTGGGTTGTTCTGCCGGTGTTACCTCGGAAATATAGGGGCAATAACCAGGCGCTAGTTACAAGTGTCACTTGTAACGGATGATGAGACGTTGAGACAAGCATTGATCATTTACATATCGGCGCACCCTTGGTACGACGCAAACTTAATTATACCTTCCCACGTGCTGCATATGCACGAAGGCGAGACAATTTTCGCACTTGCGCCTATGAGAGTCTAGTTCAGAGGCGTTACGCACCTCTCTTCGACAGATAGCAACGCCGAAGCTGTATGCTCGAGGACTTGCAACGCGAAATGGCAATTGATCAGCTCGGAACGACCCGCTCACAGTCAGGTGTGATTACGTCAGAAACAGGACAGTGAAAGTTACCGATGGGCATCTGCCGAAACGCCCGCACGTATTCGTCGTTAACAGATCTACAATCGTCTTTACCGTGGTCGCATCACAAGATGTATTACTCCCGGCGCGCAATATGCATTCATGGGTGTATAGTTAGCGCTAAACCGGAACTGGTGTAATCCAGTTGTGAGGGACGCCCCGCCACGGTGGTATAGTGGCTAAGGTACTCGGCTGCTGATCCGAGAGTCGCGGGATCGAATCCCGGCCGCGGCGGCTGCATTTCGATGGAGGCGAAATGTTCAGGCCCGTGTGCTGTGCGATGTCAGAGCACGTTAAAAAACCCCAGGTGGTCTAAATTTCCGGAGCCCTCCACTACGGCGTCTCTCATAATGAGAGCTGGTTCTGGGACGTGAAACCCCCCATAACAACAATAACAACAGTTGTGAGGGTCTTTCGTGCGTGGCAACAGAAGGAAAGAAAGGCCAATTTGTTCTCAATGTGCATAGCTGACTTCTAAAGAGAGGCACTCAGTCATCTACCAGTTACTGCGTCCATTCTGCGTCTTGCGGCGATCGCTCTGAAGTGCAGCATCTCTTCGGGATCATGCTTCAAGCTATCGCCTGGATGACAAAATGCATGAGATCGATCGAACAAACGACGAATCTACAAGGTGTTACACTGGCACGATTAGTTCGCGGTTTCCACATCTGCTTACATACATGCGAATACGGCAAGGCGTGTTGGATCTCCTGCCAGTATGTTTCACTGCAACGCCGAAGTATATTTAGTGGAGGCGCCTTTCAAAGTAATTGCTTTCACCCGTGACAAACATAATAATATTTCGATGTTTTGAAGCAGTTTAATTGTACTGTGTGTCATCTCCAACGTTGGCTATAGGATATTATAGGTGATACCCAGTGCAATTATCCTGCTTATATGAATTACACACACAGCTGAACACTTTATTTGTTTCGGTACATTGAAATCTCCAAGAACAAAAGCAACGCAGTGATAAGACGTAATTATTGTCAGAGTGATTAAAACGTTCACTAACATTTGCTTAAGCATTTCTTAATAACCTCAGGAGAGGAAATAATGAAGAGGGGAAGGGAGGGAGAATAACCAATTCAGGACAACCGGTGTGCTGCTCTACACATGGGGGATGGGATAGGGGGAGATTTGAAAGTTAGGGAGGAAAGATAAATAGAGAGTGAAACACACACACACACACACACACACACACACACACACAGCCAAACATTCACAGTCTCCCACTCTTGCTTGGTACACGATGCCTCTGTCACAGCCGCTCGTCCGAGTCTGTTTCTTTCAAAAAGCGGTTAGCTGGGCTAGTTGGAATGTAGACTTGTAATGAATTTTCAGCGTTAACAAAAAAAAATCCAGCATTCTGCCTGTCTGCTGTCCTCTCGTCTGTCTTCCATTTTCCTTCGTTAGCGCTGAAAATACATTACAAGTCTTTAAAAAACCCAAGTAGTGCCTTCGTTGTCCTCAGTTGCGATGACTTCTAGCGATGACGTCTAAGAATGGCTTCGACAGGCATAGGTCTGTTGTCAAGGTGCGCTAGAGCGGACGCCATGGATTGTCCCTGAAAGTTATACCGAGGACAGTCGCATAGAATATGTCGCTGCGTCTCCTCGCTACGGCAGGCATCTCAAAGAGTGTTGTCGGCGATTCTAATGCGAAATGAATAAGGTTTTGTGAATACCACCCCTAGCCATAAGCGATAAAGCAGAGTGGCTTTTATTCGACGGAGTCCAGTTAGCATTCAGAGATGTATCAAAGGGGTCGGGTAGTGTTGACGACTGGTCCGGTTGGTTTGGCTGCTTGCTGCGCTTCGTAGACACAGCCTGATTTCATGAGCAGGCACTATAAATATGCTTGCAGCGTGCGACCTTGAAAGTAGTATGGTTGCTTCCTGCGTGCCTTCAAGAGCTAACCGAGCGGCATGCATTATCGGCGTATTCGTCTCCTGTGACGCCGCAGCGACTTGGCAGTCACTGAAACATCACAGGGTGTCTTTTTTTTCTTGTATTTTTTTTTCGTGTGATGTACGGAGAAGAAGTCTAATCTCAAATATCAGTTGCTCGCATGGCCTGCGACGCACAGCTGATAGCACATATTGATGGGCTACTTTCGAGTCAGCTGAAGATTGATCACTATCGAGGTGGTTCTCGATTGACTACACGAAGTGCAGCAAACCTCCTCAAGATCACTGAATGCGGGGGTATGCGTCATACGTGATCGGAGTTGCTAAGGCACATTTGCAAAAAGCGTATTTAGTTATAGTCGATGTCAAAAATTCTCGTATTCACGTCTGCTCAGGAAGCCGCGTATCGGAATCCCAAGAAATTTGTCTTGATCGACCCTCATGCCATCGGCCTCACTGTAAAATGTCTGAACAGCAAATAACCGCAAAGCTTCAGACAACATCACCAGATAACTTCGGTATTCTAGGGCATAATTGAACTTTTGCCTTGGCGTTCAAGCGATGGTTACGCCATAGCGCTGATTAAAAAAAAAAAAGGAAAGTACGCGCCGATCGGCGCGAGTGCTGTGGGGCTACAGGGGTCAGCGATTGTTGTTCTGGTGAAGACGTGTCGACGCCGACAACGTGCATGACCGGTCGAAGTGAGAATCGTGCTCTGCATGCGAACCAGTTTCCTTTAGCCGTCGCCGCCTATAGTATATCGACTCTGAGCTGGGCTTCGTTGGCGTTACGCGAAAGCGCATCAGTAACGAACCGACTCTTGCCACACCACGTGGCCGCACACACGCGCATGCCTGTATAGAAAGTTTCTGGTGGCTCATTAGTTCGACTCCGAAAGGTCGGCCGTGTCGAGGTCGAGGCCGGGGCAAAGGCGTGAGCTCGCCCCTTGGTGGCCCATGCCACCGCAACCTTTCCCGACGGACGACCCTGACTGCGCATAGGAGGCGAGCGCGTGTTATTGCACGTGTGTTTTGTGGCTTCTATTTCGGGAGACATAGTGGTCGATTACACTGCAATTTTGCATATGCGCTTGCCACGGAAGGCAGAGGCTGTTGTGCGTTTTGCGGGCACGTACTGGCAATAGGCCCACGTCGGTTGAGGAGGGGTGGTGCGAAATCTTGCACCGAGCTTGTCTTCAGCCGGACGTGAGTGGAGTAAAATAAAGAGGCGGAAGGAAGGAAAGGTGAAGCCAGGCAATGCAAGGCAAGCCTTTGGTATGCGGAGATCGTTCGGCTGCGTTTCCTATCGGTCAATGTGAATCACTACGTTCTTCCGCTATGGCTAGATAGGTTGTCCGATATTGAGGTAGCCGGCGGATATAATTTGCTGAACTTGCAGCGGGATTTAAACGCAGGAAGTAAGTAAAAATTAAAGTTTAGTGCTTTCAAAGAGCGGGAAACATGTGGTGTATGCGTTTCCTGATGCAGATGTGGCTGTCAACCTGGAGGTTTAGACTCGGTGTACAGAACCGCGGCTTCGCGTGAATTATGCTCGTTGGTATAAGCACTTATCGCAGTATACAAGATCTTGTCGCTGGTGCGGCTGTCACCAACGTCACTAGCGTATACTTTATGTCCACTACAGGACAAAGGCTTGTCCCTGTACAGACGGCCGACCCAGAAGTTGTCTTCCCGCCCCGGGGAGGCCTATTCGATCGGTTTGATTTGGCGACTATGTCGGCCTGGTTGCAGCGTTCAGCAGGCTTCTCCGCACCTTAAGGAGAGGCCCTGTTGAAACCGAAATTATGCTGACACCATGCTTGTACTAACAATCACAAGAATGAAATGGCGCGTTTTAGAAGACCCCCCTGATACACCCCCTAAGCTCCTCTACCCCATCCCTCCTTACATTTCCGCGAATATGAGAACACCTAGGCCTCTGCCAACGCTCCTTTGCTGACAGCAGTGCATATAAATAGGGAAATACTGACCAGCCCGGGAGAAGGAGCCTAACGTACATTTGCTTCAAGGATTACGTTACATCGCTCAACAATACGTTAACCTCTAAGTATCACAAAAAAAAAGGAACATGCATGAAGTTATTACACGAGTTAAAGTACTGAAACATATCCAGTAGAAGCTTAGGTGTTTACGCCGCGGCGAGCCGTAGACAGCGCAAGCCTGCGAGTTTCAAGAAGCGAGAACGTCTGCACCGCCATGTAATATAAACATTAGAAACAGCTTTAAGCTTACGGGAATCCCCGCATCACTTGTGTGTTTCCGCAACAAATACATGACGTCAAATGAGTACACACCACGGCCAAATGAAACGCGTTCAAGAAATTACAAAGTAGAGTACGTTTCGCGAGTGGTAGCTCGACCGCACTATCTCGGGTCACCTGTTTATGTGATTGCCAAGGACGGTTTAAGCGTCAAATTAGGCATGCAAGCGAAAATCATGCTGACGTCACATGTGCCGATGGCAACAAGAAGAAAATAATGTGTTTAGGTAGACCAACTCGTTAGTATTTCAATTGTTTGTCCGTGACCGTACAACGCGTGGTTCAGCGTAGGGTTGCAGACCTAAGTCGATATTCGGCTTTCAGTCACACTGGCTGCATCTGATACTCTCTTTTATCCCTCTGTATGTGTCCTTCATATCAAATGTGTCGTTATCACGCGGTTTAATCCCGCGCACTGTTGGAAGAGAACAATCGCTGCACAGCAGCCATCACTGACTATCATGAGAGTCAGTGATAGCTGCTTGGTCTTATTTGCGATGTTGATTGGCGTTTGGTCTTATTTGCGCCTTTGTTCTGCCACCTTTTGCCTTGTTCCACGTTTGGCGCTCGTTCAGACTTTGAGAGAGAAACAGGCAACCAGCACACGCGTTAGAGTATTGACAAAATGTACTATAGAAGAAAAGTTTCTCTGTGACGGGAGTATTAAACTTGATAAATTCATGTGCGCACCTCTGGCTAGAGGAGGTAAGGCAGTTAAAGGTACTTATTAATCCAGCATCTCTCAGTCCTGATCACAGGTTCTTGGTATCTTGCCACTGACTTATAGGCAGGACACCTTCCTGCAATCAACTGGAGTAGAAAATGAGCATCAACCATCCATAAAAGAAAGAAAGAAAGAAAGAAAGAAAGAAAGAAAGAAGAAAGAAAGAAAGAAAGAAAGAAAGAAAGAAAGAAAGAAAGAAAGAAAGAAGAAAGAAAGAAAGAAAGAAAGAAAGTGTCACGAGGAAACTAGGATGAAACATCGTAGCCGAAGACGAAAGCGGATAGAGAATTCTCACGGCAGCAAAAAAACACCGTGGAGCGCCGGGAATCGCGTCTTTTACGACGAGGACGACGATCGCATCCTCCGGTGTGCATGTGCCCGGTGGCCTGGCCGAGTATAGGGGCATATACGTGCAAAGAGGACCAGTATGCAGGCGTCGTAAACCTGTCGCGAGCAAGAGATCGTCCTAGCGACGACGACGACGGACGATGACGAAGAAGAGAAAGAAGACGAAGAAAAAAAAAAACGACGAAGAAGAGAGGACGGCTCCAGCACGAAAACAAAGGACTGTCCGTCGCGGGGTCCGAGCGCGAATGACCATGGAGGGATGGTACGGGTACGATAAGCGACGGCTCGGCTGCCGCCATGCATATCGCGAGCCGGCCCGAGGCGGGTCCTTGCCAAGCGCACATATGTGAGTGCGGGTCTCTGCGTAAAAAAACACATACTTTAAAATGCGCGCGAATGTGCGAGTGGCGTAATTTCCTTTCTTATCCCGCCCCGTGTGTTTTACATACTTGCACGGTGAGCCAAAGCGCCCGCAGCATCGCGCTTTCTAAAAGCCAGGCTCGAGTGTCAGCGCAACACGCTCACTGAGGATCGGGGTCATTGTTCGCAAACTCTCTATAAGAGCCCCGTGATGCGTGCGCACGGCTTAGACGCTGATCCCGGAGGCCCCCTGTCTTCCGTTTGTCGTCGTTTCGCAATGCTAAAATGTCAGTGCCATTTATTTACCTCACTTTTCAGTGGAACGTGATTCACAAGGGCATGTCGTGTAGGCCCCCTGTCCGGAAAAATCGCGGAGGACAGTCTGGGGACATCATCCGTTCGATTGCGTTTGTTTTGCTCTGTAGAATTAACGTAACACTGCGTGAAACATGGAATATGAGCTCTACAGAAGCCAACTCCAGCCTCCCCGCCCCCTTTTTACACTAAGTGAAACAATATCACAAACGTGTATCGATTCTTATTGAGCGGTTTAAAAGAGTAAATTTAAAGGAGAGCTTGAAGACAATTACGCGTAGCTTGTCACTCGGAAGTCCAATAAAGGTAGGTCGAAAAACACTTAAGACGGCGCTGTAATAGACCAAACAAAGATCTCATTCCGCGGATGGGAGGCGCGCGCCAGCAGATCATTCCTTCGCAATATCTACTAGCGTCAAAGAGGAAAACTTCCCTTTGATAACTGAAAGTTGTGTTTGCAGGAACCGATTAAAGTCGAGTCTTGTTGACTTGTCCGGGCGGAACGCCACCATCCAACGGCTTCACGTAAAAACTCTATAGCGGATCCAGCCGAGCGTCCATTAGGACGAGTTCTCTGGATCCGCCGATCTGGGAAGTCTAACGTGACTTCCGACCCGAGTGACTCGCGTAGAATTCCTGTAAACACAGCTTTACATACCCAGCATTGGTACACTGCAATGGCGTCATGCGCATCGAAACGCAATTAAGCTATCGAAGAAACTACTGACACCCCGTTCGCTTGTCAAAGCATATTGTTGGGCTAGTTGGTTCATTACAGTAGAAAACAACGCTAGGAAACACAATTTGGCGAACAACAAGGAGATGAGGACGACCTCAAGGCATGGTTTATTGGCAGTACTTGTTAATCCTGCATCTCTCAGTCCTGATCACATAGCCTGGGTATCCTGCCACACTCTTATAGGCAGGACACCTTCCGTTCCTATTTGATTATGTTCGAGGATCCGTTCCTTGTATACTGCAAACATGTTTGCGCTTGACTCGGCCAATTTTGCTCACAATGCTTTAAAGACTCGAGAATGAGCATGGACACCCCGAACAAACAGTAAATGCAGCAATGCAAACAACGTCAGTTAATAGAGCCCGTGCACTCCCCATTATTCCTTACCCGTTCATTCCGGCGTCGTCCGAATTAGCGGGGATATGTACGTAAGAAACGCAATTAACGCCGCCAGTGCGTGACGCGTGCTTGTTTCAGAGTCACGTATGCAAATGAGGATCTGGACCTCGACTGCAAGCAGCCTCATTCGCAACCCGATCTTCACTCTTTCCATTACGTCTTTTCCCTCTGCCTTGGTCGCCTCTTCAAGGTCCTCCCGTTGCATTGTGCCGGTATTATCGAAGCCGTAATTGCAACCGTGTCCGCTGAGGGGCGTCAATGATTCGACGTCTTCCCTTTTAACGCCTCGAGGGACAAAAACACGTCGGACACACCCGAGGCTTGGAAGAGCCAGCGCCGTCGACAACGGATGGAAATGACGGATGAGGGTCAGGTGTATACAAACACGCATATCATCGGGTGTGCTTGCGGATGTACGTTCCGCTAGAGTCGTCGAGGTTCGTTACAACAGGTTTCTGTTTCAGCGCCTCGCCTAAACAATAGTTGCGTAAAGGGAGATTAAAGTTAAAAACAATCTGATGATGGCCGGTAGGGTTCGGTTGCGCAATTCCAGGGTTACGGAAGACCCGGCACTTCCGCCAATTATAATAAAGAAGCCCAACGTGGTCGTAGACGCAGCGGATGCGGCTGACACAAGACGAAGCGTAGGCCTCCCAGCCAAGGCAGTAACAACGTCCAGCCCGAGCCCCACTTGCGATGCGCTGGCGATACGGCGGCAGGGCTGTGCACGGCGTGCTTCTTCTTCATTACACTTGCATTAGTGGATTAGCTTTTCACAACACCAATAACACCCATCTTGCGAGGGGAAGGCCCGATAGGTAAGCTAGAAAACGCTAAAAAATTACACCATCGGGGACCATGAGGCGATGCGAAGCAGCACGGGGTGTGCACACCGCGTTTGCATCGGTTTGACGGGAGGTGGTGTAATTTTTATGGGCGAAGCTCCTTATGCCGTGGGTCTGTCCATCCTCTGTAGTAGCCATCCCTAGTTCGTGAAGTGCTCACTAGATGGCGTGATGGCGCTGCGGTGCTCGCTTCATTTAGATGTATGGGAAGGAGTAGTATGGGAGTCTGTCGTCCGTCCGTCCGTCCGTCCGTCCGTCCGCCCGCCTGCCCGCCTGCCTGCCTGCCTGCCTGCCTGCCTGCCTGCCTGCCTGTCTGTCTGTCTGTCTGTCTGTCTGTCTGTCTGTCCGAGCGCTGCGGTGCTGCTTAGCTAGTACTTGAATTGATCAATAGATGGCGCGGAGGCGCTCGCTGCGTGCTCTAGTGTGATAGGAGAGCGCTAGATGGCGACAGACAGTGTTTGTCACGTCTTTGATGATGTACTGGGCAAGATTCACGGAAGATTCACGGTTTTTACCGATGAACCTCCGGAGCTTCGCCCACTCATCATCATTCACTCCGTGGATATGCGTGGATTTTTTTCAGTCAAGAAACTCACTAGCAGACGCTGCCTGCGTCAGCGTTGTCTCTCGCGGGCGAGGGCGCGTTCTCGTTCCTTGCGAGCTGGTAAAGCATTCATCGAAGAAAGAGCGTTTCCATAGTCAACGCGCGCCGTTCGGAGAGGAGGTGTGTGGAGAGGGTCACGTGGAGAGGGGGAGTGGAGAGGATGTGTGCGGAGAGGGTTTTTCGCATGCGCAGTAAGGGTGGTCACGCCGCACACCACCACCACCACCGGATTGAAATCCGCCATAAGCTGCTGAGCATGTAAAAGAAAATAAGGGTGGCGACGCCGCATTGAAGTTCTAGCACTAGTACGCGTGAACGTCACAGATCTTTGACGGTGTCTACTAAGGCCTACGCAACATTTTAGCGGTAAGCAAAACACACATTCTATTCTAAGAACTTAACACAAGGAGTTTCAGAACACTTGATGGAGCTAATTCGGCGAGAACACGAAAAAAAGGTGCCTTCTGACGTCACGAGGCCGAACTACCGGCCCGAATTTCAAAACTAAAATTTGACATTCGTTTTCTCTTTTAATACTGAACACAAAATTGCAAAATTATCGAAAATCGAATTCTCTAAATATAAGTTATCATCTTAAACCACTTCATTTTCACTTTAGTGTCCCTAATGGACCAGCCAGAGATGAGTCCAGTTGAATGTGTGAAGTCACCCAGATCTGTCATTATGCATACGTCATCCTAGTTCTTACATTAAATGTGCGGTGGGCGAATGATACAAAGCAAACGAAAAATCATCAATTGCAGACGGTGCACACAATTTCCTTTCTATCGTTTACCTAACGATTGCTCACCTCTGTCAAGACGGATGAGACCAATAAATAAATAAATAAATAAATAAATAAATAAATAAATAAATAAATAAATAAATAACACCATCGCTATCTATATTGTTAATACCAGCGTAAAATAAACTGCAGCGACAACAAGCCACGGTTAGCCTTCCCGCCATGCAAAGCGACTTCAAAATGCAATTCTGTTGCCTCCACGACACTACACTACAAACTGTTCACATGCAAGATATTTTAACTTCTTCAATAATATGTAAGAAAAAAAAACCTTTCAGGTATAGAGGGTCTGGGAAAGCAAGCAGAACCCAACGAAAGAAGCACGAAGCACCAACGGGAGACCGTTATATTTTGTTCACAGAAGACAAGCCAGCGTCGGACCGAACAGAGCTGAGGAACCAGGCCAGGCACAAGCCCACGGCTGCCCTAACTGCGGTGGCTTCCTACCCGCTGGAATCAAAAAACCCTCGTCTCCGAAATAAAGTTTGTTCACGCACTCATTCACTGCAAAGTACGAACTTGTTTCCTCCAGAATGTATTTCATAACATTATTTACTCGCATTGCCAACTGGTGCTTTTATAGTACTATTATGTATATGCTAGCCACAGGAGCTACGCCCTGACAGTCGCGAACCTGTCATGCTGCGTATAGTGCGTGAGACCCATTCCTGTACATAACGAGAATAATCTCGACCTTGAACTTCGTTCACTCCAAGAGTGTTGATGACCTTCTCAACTGTGGCTGGAAGTGTACGCGAATTTCGTGTGCATTTGCTACTCCATCCGAAAATGTTGTGCTTATCCCGGTCACTTTGGCGACCGAAAAATAAAAGGTCGTTCTGTTACCCGGCGTCTTGTGGTTTTCCGTAGGTGTACCCTTCAATTCGTTCGGAAATTCGTAGCCCCGCCACGGTGGTCTAGCGGCTATGGCACTCGGCTGCAGATCCTAAGGTCGCGGGATCGAATCCCGGCCGCGGCGGCTGCATTTCGATGGAGGCGAAATGTCGAGGCCCGTGTGCTGTGCGATGTCAGTGCACGTTAAAGAGCCCCAGGTGGTCGAAATTTACGGAGACCTCCACTACGGCGTCTCTCATAATCAGAACTGGTTTTGGGACGTTAAACCCCACAAGTCAATCAATTCGAAAATTCGTGCGAAATAAATGTATGCGCGTCGCTTGCGCAAACGTATCAATGGTTGAGCACTGCTTGCGATCTTAAGACTGATTACAGCTTGTTTGAAGAGAGTTTCCTCGGTATGCCACAAACAAGAACTCCCTAGAGAAGGATGATAACTTTCGTAACTCATAGTACATAAGTACTGAGTGTCAGAAGCTCCTAGGGCGCAGCATCGCAAAGTCGATTAGTGAAGCCGAATGAAATACCTTTCTTTTATGTGCAATATGATAAATTTAAGCAAAACCGGTGGCGCCATCTGCTCCAGTGATAGTGCCTAAGCCAGCCTGTGTAGATTCGCTTGCCATCTTGAAAACTGCCGGCTATGAATGCGAATGTTATCGCAAATACAGAGAATCGAAAGCAGAATATTGGCGTCCAGCCGTTTGTAAAATCCATACAGATTTCTCAGAAACTTCAAATTTCACGATGAATTCCTCCTAGTCCGGATATGGAACCTGCGACTTACGTCTCTACGGCGCGGTCACGCTACGAATTGAGCTAACCAGGTGGCAAGCAATTGGCAGGGCGGGGGCGAACTGATCGATAACTCAAAGCACATGATCACTGAATATGGCGGTCGTAACACTTGCTTCTTCGTCCTTACCCCACCGTGTGGAATCCTGTAGAACTGATGATGATGATGATGATTAAGATGATGATGACGATGACGACGACTACAACGACATGTTACATTTATCGGCGCAAGAGCCAAGGGGTGCGTAGAACTGATTCGCCAAACTCAGAATTGTGAAATGGCCACCAAAGCAATCTCGAAAAATGAAGAGCTCTGTACCGTGTAGCTGTTACAACTTGGTTAAAATCATTCTTAACGATAACAAAAAAAAAAAGTCCGTGACGGTCACACCACGCTTATCGTTATTTTTCTTTTTTTTTTTTCTAAAATAGTACACGGACGCGCTGAGTGACGCAAGAGCCCCGGCTCAACGGACACATGTTATGCGAATCCGTCATCTTGGAGAGCTGCCAGCGTCTGCAGAGTACACGAAGCGCGCAGACATCGACGATGGGTATACAGACGCGTGCGCCAAAACCGGTCGATTGCCAGCTGGGATACACGCTGCGGAACCACCAATTGCTCGCGCGAGCCTTCTCTTTTGTTGATTCCTATAGCACGCTGTAGACACACCACTAAACAAATGCATGCCCTCTGGCTTTCAACGGCTCAACCGTGGAGGGCTTAAATTGTGTTAGCACGTGAGTTTACAGAATGCGCAAGAAGAATTAAACGATAAATTAGGAGACAAAACGTGACTTAAGGCCTTCATTCATGGTTGGCAAGTTCTACACAGAGTGCGTTAAAGGCTAAGAAAACGATTGGTAAATGTTTCCTGCTTCTTTTTTGCTGCAATACATAGGCGATTTTATGTAAGGGCTCGTGGACGGCGCCACCTGCAGCTGTTACACAAGTGATCTCCCAGTTTTTTTGTGTGTAGCTACTACCTCAAACTAGGAAAGTCATGACACGTCCACTGAATAGGTAGTGTTATTTTCGTGCGTATTAGTCTATAGTGGTATCGTCCATTTAGATGCTACAGGTACGAAACGGCAACGTTAACAGTCCAAGGTCGTGGTATTCAAACGATTGCGTAAAGTCGTCTATAGAACATTGATTGATTGATTTCTGGGGCTTTACGTCCCAAAACCACGCTATGGTTGGGATAGACGCCGTAGTGGAGGCCTCCGGAAATTTCGACCACCATGGGGTTCTTTAACGTGCATTGACGTCGCACAGTACACGGGACTCAACATTTCGCCTCCATAGAAATGCAGTCGCCACGGCCCGGATTCGATCTCTCTGTGGAACATTGTGTGCATTGAATATGTGCAAAGTTGAAATTGATATACAGGCGCGCGCAACCAACGTGCTGAGCTGCGCGGGTTCTGCATGTGGTCTCGTGTTAAAGGAAACACCAACAACTTGACGTGCTATTCTCTCGCTTCTTGCGACGGTACACTGCCGCATGTCTGTATCAGCTGTAAGTGTGCTTCAGCGCTGCATACTGCAATGCCTTCCGAGATGTTGGCAGGCCTCTGACGTGCACTGGTTAAGTATGGTTGTTACTGCGGTTTATAAACATAAAGCAGCGCGAAATTATCAGAAAAGCAGCAGGCCTACGGAGTGACGACGTCAGCATCTCCTAAACACAGTGAACTTGTTCTAGACTGTGTGGCTGGACGTTGCTTCCAGCGCAAAATACGTCTTTGTGACGCATGCAACGCAAATGTGGTAAAATCCATCTAACGTGGCGCAGGAGACGTCGTCCAAACAGTCGCGTACAAGGTTTTCATAGACGATTCAAATAGTTTTAACGCTTCTGTATGCATTCCCGTCATTCAACGCATTAATCAAGCAAGCGCCAGAAGCATCCCTTTTCTGCGTACAATAGGTTGCCAAAGAACTATCAGATCCAACAATTACCAACGAGGATAAGCAGGCCTAAGCATCCGTGTATCCGACGCATAGTCGGATCGATTTGATTCCGGTACATACTTGTCGAGGTAGTAGAAATTTAGGCTTATTGGTTCATGATGTCCAGGTTGTACTGATCAGAGGGAACTACTGCAAAATGAAAGGCCACAGCAACACAGAGTGCAATGAAGTACGATTCCGGTAGCAGTTCGGCGTAAACGAATCATCAATAATATTATGGTTATCAACCAACCACGTATGACGCCCGGCAAGCTTTCGTCGAGAAGCGCTGCGTGTCACAACAGACGTCGGTTCGAGTCATGCGTTTATCTTTGATACCTATATAATAAATTATCTGGTTTTACGTGACAAAACCAGCTGCGAATGTGGGGCGGGCCCTGTAGTGGAGGGGTCCGGAATAATTTTTGCCGCCTGTGTTTGCCTTTCTCTTTTTTTCATTTCACCGCCATCAAAATGAGGCCATCGTGGCCGGGACTCGATCCCGCGACCTATATCTTCACAAGCCAACACCTAGCCGTTATGTTACCACGGCGGGTCATGTACGTACGTCATCATTCACGTTCAATGAAATGAACAACGCTACTTATACTTATAGGCTTCAACAATTTCATTAAATAATGCGTTTCATTTCCAGCGATTTCATGTTGGCATCATATACCATTAGCGTCTACTTAGGCCATTAATCAATATCCTAAAATGGCAACTACCACTCTCGGCTTTTACTGTAACCCATCAACGCGCACGTCGTGGTCAGCATATACTTTCGCAGCACACATTTTCCTGCAAGTATATACCACAGCCGGACGCAGTGAGGAGCCTGCGTGACGTCATCCACTGCGTCACACCCGCAAAACGCGTATACAAACGCATAAAAAAGGAGGGAATTATTACCTTATCCATGTTGTTTTGTGGGGTTTTACGTCCCAAAACCAGTTCTGATTATGAGAGACGCCGTAGTGGAGGGCTCCGGAAATTTCGACCACCTGGGGTTCTTTAACGTGCACTGACATCGCACAGCACACGGGCATCAACATTTCGCCTCCATCGAAATGCAGCCGCCGCGGCCGGGATTCGATCCCGCGACCCTCGGATCAGCAGCCGAGTACCTTAGCCACTAGACCACCGTGGCGGGGCTATTACCTTATCCAGGTTAAAGTACACTGACCGTTAATCTCGTCAGCATGCGCGTAAGCAACGTAAGCTATTCAACCTATGGCCGCAGCAGCGCTGACACTGTACTGAAGCACGCTTGAAGCACCGGTGTTTTAAACGGCCGCCCCTGAACCGGCGATCATATTTCGCCGACGAACAAGTTTGGGGGCACTGCTGTTCTCGCCAAGCATTCTCGATTATGTATAGGTTCGTTCTTACTCAAGCCTTCCACAGCGTGCTCGCTGAAACATCTTGTTCTTGTTCACCTCCAGTGCATCGATGAACAAAATAAAGCCGCAGCTTCGGCATTTATATGCAGTATACACCGTCGAAAGCGATTCGCAGTTTCTGGCATCGCTGGCGTCGGCGGCCTGCCTTTCATCATACAGGCTTATGTCGATATAAGGGCTTGCGACATACGTCCAAAAGACGTATATTTGTAACGGTTATTGTGTCTTCGTCCTAACCTGAAAACGACTTAATATTACGGGCATGTCCACTTCACTGATATTTATCAGCAACAAATATTCTCCGTACTCGGGAAGTTTACAGCATGCGGTTCATGAACCTTTCGGCACGCGGATCTGAGCGTTTGTTTAAATCTCCCGTCAGGGTGAAATTTGCACCGTGTACACCATATTTGCTTGGAAAAATCGTTAAACTTCTTTTTGGTTATCTAATATGCTAGCGTAAAGAGATCGTAAGTCTTGGCGGGCGTCCCTGACCGAAAGGAACAGTAACTTAAAGCGAAGACTATATTTGGCGTGCAACGACATTAAACGAAAAAGGGCCCTATGAAAAGCAGTCTACTCATTTGATTTTCTTAGGTGTTAAAGGTGCGGAGATGTAATGAGCATGCCTGCTATTTCATAATTCCAGAAAGGAATAAAAGAAATAAGTGATGTTGTTATATAAATGCTAATGGAGACCAAACGTATACGAAAAAGGTTTCAGCGTAAACTTAATCTAAGAAGAGGAAAGCACAAATTGTATGCAGAACTACGATGAAATTCATCTGAGTTCCAGAGCCATCGTTCTGTGCGAACCCAACTTGAAAGGGTGGCGTCGGTTGCTTAGAATACAATTATGAGACGTGCAGGTGAGTAGTTGGGAGGAGACACAGTTATAGGCGAAAGGAGTCGCCTTTGAACTTGCAATCCCAAGCGGCTTTGCATCACTGGAAGGCAACATACTCTTAATGAGAAAAGAGCAGAAAGGGGTCATACTCCTAATGAGAAAAGGGTTGCTCTCATCCCTCTTAGTCGGGCTAAGTTTATAATCTCGCTTAAAGAACCCCAGGTGCTCAAAATTTCTGGAGCCGTCCATTACGGCGTCTCGCATAATCATAGCTGGTTTTGGGACGCTAAACCCGAGAAATCAATCAATCAACCAATCAATGAATCAATCAATCAATCAATCAATCAATCAAACTTATTTCTGCTCTACAGCAGTCACTATAAATTCACAGCTGCCGCGTATGGACCCCGAAGATTATATTTCAACTAAACATAGCTGCCTAAATGAAATTTGTCTCTCGATGAGGCTGACGACGCCCAACAGACAATCCCATGGAACTACTCACGTCGCCTAAATTTTAGATTCAGGATGTAATGCACATCTTCACTGACAAAAAAAAAATAAATTCGAATGTGTAACAAAAGGAAGTAATAGTGAAATTTCGTTGATACGTTCATAAAGCAGCTTCTGAGGACTTTACACGAGCCTTGGCTGAAGAATGGCTGACGGACGGAGCCGTAGTCGTCAATTTTTAGCAGAAAAAAACTTGTGAACGAAAACAAATAGGTGGGTTAAAGGAAAGAAGAATTAAGACTGATATTGGCGCGTAACTGAATGTAAATGCAAGAGCAGCAAGACAGATGGGGCGCGAGCAGGCAGGCGCTGCTTCGAACTGCTCTCCTCGTGAATAACGAAGGGTAATGAATGAACCACTCTGTCAATGACATATAAGGAAAGTCTTTTTAAACTTCCACTTCTTCGTTATATTGAACATCGTCTAATATTTCAATTTAAAAAGGAAAGAATGGTACAGAAGACGGAGACGAAGTATTTGTGTTTTTATCTTATCGCTCTCGAACTAGTACTTGATCGATTGATAAGCTTGACTTCTGGGAAACCTTGAGAGTTATTTTCATCACAGGCTTCCCGGTTGACTATGAATCGTTTACCATCAATGGAACAATGATATGTGAGCAGCGATGAGTGAACAGCGCCACTGTGGAGACATATGAGATACATGCTTAGACATAAGTCTGAGCAACAATTTGCCCTAGCGGACACGTGACAGGCGGGACAACTGACCCGTACCTCGCTTTGAACAGTCGTAGCCCCGTGGACTAAGGATTACGACTAATACCACCGCGTTTAGAGTTCCACACGTGATTTTTTTTTACTGAATAAACTTGTTCTCTCTCTCTCTCTCTCTCTCTCTCTATAGTGTGCAGGCTGTGGCTCAATCTTGTATGTTTCAGATCGCTACCTGTACGCCTCGTTAGTCCGCACGATTCAGTACGGACGAGCGAGCAAGTCGCAGGTCAAGTGAAATGTTCGGCCACCCGTTTCTACAGCCTCTAATGATTCGAACATCGCTTCTGAGGTGACATCGTGTGATTCTTCACAATCTGCAGCAGACAATGCTTAGTGAATAGTTAATGCGATGTATGAACTTAAGAATACAAAAAAATAAAACAAGAAAGATACCTGCTGTGTAAGTGGAACGCATTTAGGATACTAACAATCATAACGAGACAGCGTAAGCTGAGAGAAATCGAGCGAGAAAAATAGGTGAATGTATAAAGACGACACCCCCCAACGCGTTGGCGGAACCGACACTAACGTAAATATTTGATCGAGGATTATGGCTAAAGCTCCAAACGGCCATCGCCTCGGCAAGCGGTCTCGACGAAGATTAAGGACCGCGCGCTTGCTTTTCATACACGTCCCGCCAGCCCAAGACGAACGCTGTTAATTAGGCAAACTGCAGCGCAACAGATTCGACAAACACGAAAAAGACAACGCAAACAAGGATCCCTTATAAGAAGATGTCAAACGCTGCTCACTTTTGTCCTCTACCATGAAAGGCATGGACGGTCACTCTGGAAGAAGGGGGAAGAAAAAGTGGGGAGGCCTCTAGGCGTTGATATGCAGGAGTGTGCGGAAAGAATCGATCAATCTTACGTTTCTATGGCGACCTAACTAAGTTAGTAACGCTATCACAACAATCGGATAGCGGCCAGTCAGAGCAATAAAGGGAAGGCACCAGCTTTAATTTGGACTCATCTTTCGACGCCGAACTGTAGTGTATGTTAATTCGTTTCTTGTAGTAACGCCTCGGGACTGCGCCTTCTTGCCAAAGTCTTTCAGAAATCTGATGGATAAATATTTATCCTCGCGTCGTATAAGTGAAGCTGAGCTCTCGCGCGCAGTGACATAAGTAGATGTATGCATGAATGAAGGATGCGTTTGGAGGTGCGTTGAATAGACGCGCGGCCTCTAATTGAACACGTAAACACAGCGGTAGGACAAATTGTTTTACTTCGGTTTATGGCGCTTCGTTGCCTTTCAAATTCCCTCGTAAAATGGCCGCTGTGGAAACACACAAGCACAGCACTTGGCTTCCATGCGGTGTTATAAAAATCCATAAGACATCTCTCTCTCTCTCTCTCTCTCTCTCTCTCTCTCTCTCTCTCTCTCTCTCTCTCTCTCTCTTTTCAGAGCACCGCGCAAGTGAATTAGGATGTGGCGGTCATGCTCTTAAAGCATAGGTTTACATATGTATCATATATAGTGAAATCTCGTTGGTACGATCTTCATGGGAGCCAGGGTGCGAAACGTATCAGAAAACTACATCAGACGTGTGGATATGGGCAACGTTGAACATTTCGTCTGGTTATGTCCGCAGTTCGACCACAAAAGAGGAGCAGTGGCCTGCAACCTTCAAAAGAGGGCTTTTCCGCACAAGGCTTTCGTGGACATTGATTTCCCCGAGGGGCCCGCAACAGTACGGAAGAGGGTGCAACGATTGCTGATAGACTTCTTTAGAGACACTAGGTTCATAGATGCCTGGTGACACATCCCATATCAAACCTTAGGAGGATCGGGCTAAACGATTGTCTGCTTTGTATGCCAAGCTGAAACCGCCTGATGCAACACCACCACCACCGCCGCCACCACCACGACAACAACAACAACCAGAAAAAGAGAGGGAGGGAGGGAGTTGTATTACACTGAAAAATCTATTAAGCGGAGCCGTATTATCAAGATTTCTCTGCACCCTGCGCGTGTGCACATGCATTCACCATTCCGACAGGTTGCGTTATAGGGCCTGTTAAACACTCCAACACTCTCTTTAGAGAGAACGCTGTACAGGACACGTCAAATGGTACAACGAAACTTTTAAAAAACACACAATTTGAGACTGCTTCTCGGTCTTTTGTTTCTTATTCAGTGCCCTTTCAGGACATAACACGGGTAAATTATGCGAGCATAATGGCCACTGGCCGAACCACATGACTGGCCCATATACCCTGTAAAAAAGAGGCACGGGTTAACCGGTTTTCCACTGGTTTTTCGTGAAAGACCGGAAACTGGTACAATACTGTTATGGTATAGAAATTCTTATCGCTTTCTATTCGTTGTCGCCCGCAAGCACCCATCTATCGAGCCACCGTACAACCTACTGGAATTTTCTCTCTCTCTTATCAGATGACGCGACAACCCGCTCCCGAACGAACAAGCGAATCCCTTCGCCAAACCACTTCACCTCCGCCCGAGACCTCCCATTTCGAGCAAAGACCCCTGCGCGTTCCTCATATATGCACACACGCGAACCCCGGGACGCCAGCACTCGTATATACGTGTGCCTACCGCAAGCACGGTTCTGCGGAACCAGGAGGCTATACGCTTCTCGCAGGAAATGCCAAAAATAAAGCGAAAAAAAAAAGGTCATACGAAAAGAAAAATATCGAAAGAGACTGCAGCATCGGAGAAGGGTGCGTGCAATGCGGCTCTCTCAAGAGGCAGTCGATCGGCGTCGCGCGTCCTCGGCTGAACTTGATTAAAGTGAATGGCAGCGGAAGGAAAAGAGATCCTTGTGCCCCGCTCCGCGGTCAAACTCTCTCTCTCTCGCTTTTCTTTACTTCATTTTTTCACTTTAAAAAAATCCATTTCCGCTGCACAGCCACTTCTGGCCAGTCCAGCCGTCGCCACCTGTCGCTTCTAACCTGCCCCGATCGACACTGCCAGGCTTGTCGACTTGCTCTTCGGTATACAGGTTGCACCCTTTTCTTTTTCCCTTGTATATGGTAAGTAGCGGTTGAGTGACGTACAGTTCGTCATTGCGGGCTTGAACAGATTTTTCTTTTTCTCCGGCTTGTTTAGTCGTTAGGAGACGCGATGGGACAAATTGGAGAAGTCCCTTCTTTATAAATGTGCGCGCCCCTTTTTTCTGTGGTTAGGTCACGGAGCGGTTCGGTTAAGAAAAGCACGCCATTCACTACAGCCCTTGACGGTAGCACGGTTCAGCGTCCGTGAAGCTAGTGTAAAGGGTACGATATGGTAGAAAGGAGTGGAACGCCTTAGCGGGGGGCTCCGGAAATTTTGACTACTTGGGCCCCTTTAACGTGCACTGAAAACCCGTACACGTAAACGTCTCTAACGTTCCTTCTTTTTCTTCATCCTTCACGAACTAAAGAAAAAGTAGTGGTAAACTGATAAAGATCATAAGGAACTGACAAAGTGTGAAAGCTCTCAAGGACCGAACTGCTGCTCCAGTTTCCTTGTCTCTGCACCCTTTAATGGTAGAGGGAGAGAGATAGATGTTTTGCGAGAGGCAGGGAGGCTTGGCCTAACTACAAGAGAAATCTACTTGGCTACTCAGCACTGGGATAAGAACAAGGAGAGACAGCATAGTCAGAAGGAAAAGATTGAGAGAGAGAGAGAGAGAGAGAGAGAGAGAGAGAGAGAGAGATAGGTGACCACTCAACATAAACACGACAGTGTCTTTCTGTGAGGCCGGTTGCTCCTAGAAATTTGAGCAGCGCCTTCGTGGCTTTCTGATTTGAGGCTCGATTGTTCCGGCGTGATCGAAAAGAAGGAAGGGAAAGATGACTCACAAGAACGACACGAGGTTTCATCATGTAAGTGCCTTAACCGTAATGTCAGTGGCTGGCAGCCACAATCGGGGTTAATAACATTCACTCATATTCCTTTAACATAAAGTTGTACGCAGCATGCACGCACATGACCAACAGGTGCCATTTCGCTTACTTATTGGTCTCACACCGAAATAGATCGAATATTTGAACTGTACGTTGCGTGCAATACGAGTAGGAAAGAAATAAAATCAAAAGTCAAGGGGCTTTGACAGTTGGTAAATGGTCATTACAAAATTAACACATCACATATCTTGATTCCATCTACAGGTGACGCAGCCAGAATCCGACATTCACAAACATTTAAGCCTTTGATGCAAAGAGTCCATTCCTTTAAATATTCTTTCTTTCCTCGTACGATAAACGATTGGAATAACCTGTCTAACGAGGCTGTAATCCAAAAATCTTTGGTATCGTTCGAAGAGTATTTGACTTGAAGTGTTCTGTAACCTGTTCTGATTTCTTTGCCATTGTTCGTTGTTCTTTTTGCCCAAATGTACGTTGTACGTGTTTATGTTTATGTACCACCCTGCTATGGTCTAAGTTAGACCACAGTATTTATAAATAAATAAATAAATAAATAAATAAATAAATAAATAAATAAATAAATAAATAAATAAATAAATAAGCGTTTGACAGGCGATCCTTCTCTCGGGTAAGTGCTAACGCGCGCTAAGCGGTATCACCTGAGGGTGAGGTATGCGGCCCTCAGATGCCACTTTGATGGAGGCCGGTCAACCGACCGCAAAGTCAGCAAGGCTATATACATTGTTTTGTTAGTTGTGTGAATCCTTTTGTGCAAATATTTATTTTCGCTCAGTGAGAACTTCTTTCCGAACTATATATATGCATAAATACTTCCAGGGAATTCAACCTTTATTCGAACACTTCTATATGCCCCAAAATTATTTTAAAGAACGAAACAAGAACGTGTTACCGTTGCTCGTAAAGTAAATTTTCAGCCTATCGCAATGCTCACCATATCATTAACGACACCGTCTAGCCGATAGTAAGAGCCCTCTTGGATTGAAAGCTTTGTGAATTAGACGCTGTGTGTCCCCCCTCCCCCCCCCCCCCCCCCCCCCACACACACACACACGTAGATACTCAAGGGAAACCTCCGTTGCGACGTTCCCAGGGGTTCTCTAGATGCGCCTCCCTCACGTTCGTACATCGCGGTGTACGTACACAGTAGTAGACGACACAGAAATTTAATTTCATATTCCGCATCAGACAAGAAACTCGTCACGGTGTCGCAGACACGGAGCGAACATCGAAGCTCCGCACGAACCGTTCGATATGAGGCCAGAATGCAAACGCGTCCGATCCCTGGCGAAGGCAAACAACGTCGTGTATGTTTTTTCGCCGATATGCATCGCAGGTCGCGAGGGACAAAAAAAAAAAAAAAGAAGATACAGAAGCATCGTACGCAGAAATGGGCAACCGGCTCTAACATGATTGCCTCGCGTGCAATGCTCGCAAGGCACACCGGCAGAAAGTTCCGGACTCCGTTAAGAACAAGACCACACTGAGGCTGCACCTGGAGTAAACAGGGAGGTACATATGTACACCCTATACACCGAGACGCGTGCCTGCGTGTATTGGACTTCGACGAAAAAAGGGTCGAATCGATACAGCCCACTGCCAACGGAATCATATTCTCGCTCACTGATTCCTGGTTCTGTGGGGGAGGGGTCTCTATGGGAAGGCGTTTCGGAGAAAAAAAGAATGAATTAAGGGCCCGTTGGGAAGGAGAGATTCTGGGAGTAACGAATTTCAATACTGACAGAACACGTGGTCACGATGTTCCCTGTAATATTTTTTTTTTCGATGAAAAAGAGGGGCGATATATAGACTAGTGCATACTGTACACGTGCACGACAACGAATATAGTTCGCTATAGCTTGTTGTGTTCGACGGGCGGGAGTGTTTGTTGTTTTCAAGGATCGCGGTTTTTTCTCAAGTTACCTGCCCCGGAAAATCAGGTGGGGCGAAAGATGAGCGAAACGCGCGTAACAAGCCCGCTCGCAAGGATGTCTTTGCGAGACACTTCACAGCTCAGAAGACACGAGTGAGTAATAATTTAGAAAAATAGAAATAAAATATGGAGGTTCTCTATTTCAGCCTTCACGGTATCCTGCTAGAGAGAATGGGGCATTTTGTTATAGTCATCGTTCCATATGCGTTTTATATGTCATTTTTTTCTTAACGTAAGTTCTGTAGTTCAGTCCTACAGAACTTACGTTAAGAAAAAAAAATGACATATAAAAGGCATATGGAACGATGACTATAACAAAACGCCACATTCTCTCTAGCAGAATACCGTGAAGGCTGAAATAGAGAACCTCCATATCTCTCTATTTCAGCCTTCACGGTATCCTGCTAGAGAGAATGTGGCGTTTTGTTATAGTGATTCTTGGAGGTGAAGACAGTGTCATTATTTATCAGATAGCGTCGGCGCGAACAGTCTACCTTAGTGCACTGAATATTTTCGGTTGCATGCATATTTGTCAGATCTATAAAACCGGGCCTGATTATTAAAGGTTTTCACTTGAATTGCGATTGCTGAAGTTTTACTGGCTCCACGTTCATCTTTCCGTTTTGTGACTTCGCCCCTTTATGCATGCGAGCTTCGTTGGAATGCGGGTGCAGATGTCAGCAACATTCTTCTTATTTTTTTCTTTGCCCTCAAGTTATACGCTCCGTGAGAATTAATACATCCCCTCGCTAACGACCAAATTCTTGGAGGTGAAGACAGTGTCATTATTTATCAGATAGCGTCGGCGCGAACAGTCTACCTTAGTTTTACGTGTTTGGAATGTTGGCCGTTTCGCCCTTGTGTCTCTGCTGTTTCGTTTCGCTGGTGCATGAGGTTACTCTCTAACGCAATATCATCGAAGCCGTTGGGAAAGCTTCTGTGATCTATACGGAGCCAGGCAACGCTTCAAAGGGTGTTGAATGATTACGTCTCTTGCCGCAACTGCAGCAACGGTAGGTCTGCACACGGAATCATTAAAACCCGTCTGAAATCATAATTCAACTACGTAATCACTGTTTCAGACAGCGATCTTTGTTTTCTTAAATCACATCTTTTGCACCACTGACAGTGTACTTTGAGTAGCAATTTACTGGGCCTTATTTGACTACGGGTTTAACATTTGCACAGCTATTAATGCAGTATGTTGACGTGAAAACAGAAGCGAAGTCGGGGGTATATGAAAGCAATGCCCTGGCATGTGACAACGGCTCAGCCGCTAATGCAACGATCGTGACGAACGCTTTTCTCACTTCCACATTTCAAGGTGACGTGGTCCCCGTTATAAACCATTTTGCTACGGTGTCGCCCTTCTCCAAACATCTTAGCATTACCACTAACGTCCGTTCTTCCTTTTTCTTTCTTCTTTGACGCACAGCAGCCGGCAAGAAGAACGTGGTAAAAAATGTCCTCGATTTCATGAGCAGAGAAGCGCTCAGGTGAATCGAAGTGGCGCATTTTGCGCAGCCGATAGACTATTTGTATCACCAGTTTCATTCAGAACCAGGGAATCAAAGAATAAATACCTCTATATTCTCGCTAATTTGCACGGATGCCTGTTTGTGAGGACTCACGCCGGCCACGGTTTGAACTCAAGCTTAACTGGTTCGGCTGTTAAGATTAAAGCTGGGCTCTGGCGATATCCTAACCCAGGATGTCCCAGTTCTATGCAGGCAAGCGCGCTCTGATAATGCCATGACAGCTCCGTAGTTCAAGCTGAATAAACAGAGGCGTATGGTGCCACACGTAGTAGTTTGTCGAGGACAAGACAGGGTCCAGCTCGAGCAAAGAAATAAGTGCACTCGCGTTTATTTCTTTTCTGAGCTGGCGGCACACGCCTCACCGCTTTCTGCTCTGGTGGCCGCCTTCACCGCGTTGAAGTGTTCACGCGCGTTACGGCAAGATGGCGCCAGCCTCCCACAATTTTCGAAACGCACGTAGCATAGCAACGCTATCGCGTTCAACTCTTAAGAGGAAAGCTTAATTGAGCTCCACTATTCTTTTTTTTTTGTCTCTCGTCCTAATACAGGCCTATGCGAGGCCCGAGAATTCAGCTGCAAAGCCGTTTCTTCAAGGACTGCCTACGTACAGCATGTTCTTCGAGTGGGAACACCAGGATTGACTGGAGATCGTATCATGTGTGGTACGATAGTGCTACGAACTTAACAGAAGTGCTGTGGCGTCAGATGTGGGCGTTTTTGCCTAAGAAAAAAAGACTGCGCTAGTCCTTGTGTACTTCTTCGTTGTGGCTTCGTGTTGTGTGCGCAAAAGTTTCATTATGCGCTAAGACGTTCTAGAAAACACGCAGCCGTCCTTGCTCCATGGCTTCAGCACAGGTAACTATCTTATAAAACTGTCTGGTTTAGCCAGTAAGATATTCTGCAGTATAGTTTGTTTTTAAGCGCTGTTCACTTGTTATTGCTACATTGTTGCCCTATCTACTGCTGCACACACGTGAGGTGCACCTCACGAGTCTTTAATTCTACAATAAAGGCACGCCGAAGTACAGAGTAAAAAAAAAGGAAATAACGAGTGCCACGTAATGATCATTGTTACAGACCGACACCAGCGCTCGACTTACTGCGTCTAACGCTCAAAACCTTTTTCCACGCCGCTCTGAGGGGTTCACTATATACTGTCGGGTTTTCTTCATCTTCCTTTTCTTCTTTTTTTTTTCTCCCTCGTTTCCACAAAAACGTTGCTGCTCAGTGTGGCTATAGCACGAAGATCATTTCGTCCGTGTTGAAACCCTAAGACGGTGCTTGAAGTGGCCTTACAAATTACTGCCTTCAGCTGAAATGAAGTAAATTAGCGAAAGAGCACAACGTAAAAAAAAAAGAAACAGAAAGAACTGTGGAAAGGAAGACAGTCCAAATTTCAGAAAACGGAGATTATAACGGAGTGTAGTCAGACATCCAGTGCAGTCTACAAAGCGGTCTGTGACGTGCGCCAGACATAGAAACACAAAAGCCCGCTCGCAGTAGGAAAGAACGAAAGTGTAATTCAATAATAGCGTCGACATACAACTTCTACGGGATATACGGTTATATTGTGACACTGGGCTTCTGGTTCCTAGCAATTAAGAATAACTGCGCAAACCCTGCTAAAGTTAATCCAAAAACAGGGAAGAGTAGTTAGTTTTCTTTAGAAGTAGCAAGTTGGAACGCAGATTCTGAACAGGAGCACCCTTATTATACTTTCTATGTCCCGTCTTCTTGAAGTGCAAGTTCGTGTGCGTGTGTCTTATGAAACCAGCCATTCTTTCTTTCTTTCTTCTTTCTTTCTTTCTTTCTTTCTTTCTTTCTTTCTTTCTTTCTTTCTTTCTTTCTTTCTTTCTTTCTTTCTTTCTTTCTTTCCTTTTCTTTTCTTTTTTGTCTAAGAAGGAACTCCAGTTAAGCCGCTTCGGTGCCGTCCCTGAAGAGACAATGCGTTGGAGATGGCGTGCTGGGGGCGAAGTGTGCAACAGGTGTGCGATACTCCCGGAATACGCACAAGTGCTCAAAGTTCGTATGTTGGCCAATCGAATACAGAAATAATTCGAGTTCGTTAATGCCCCTCCAGGCTGAATTCCTACTTCTCGAAGGAAGGGGATAGACGCTATAATTGCTCAGCACGTGGACAGCATGTAGATTTACTGAGAGTCTGCGTTTTCACGTGCCATAACCATGATAAAGGGGGGGGGGGGGGGTCACATTAAGAGACTACAGTTAAATTTTGACTATCTAAAGTTCTTTACCGCCCACGTAGATCTAATCGTCACAGTTACTACCGCGAATCGTGTGGCCAGGAAACTGGCCAGGAATCGAGTCCGGGCTCCTATGCTTAGCAGGTGATGCCATATCACTAATAACCCATGGTGGATACGGAAAAAGTCGCTTCGAATTACGGTACAAAAGAGAAGCTTAGGACAAAAATAACCAAACAAAGAATCACCATGAAGGCATGATTTCGATGTATATCGATATCATGCTTTCATATATAAAATCATCTATATATGAATCATGCTATATATGAAATCATGCCCTCCCTAGATTTCCCTCCCTATCTTCCTTGCTTTAGTATCCGCCTGGACACAACTAAATATTTCAGTGGCCCCAGGAGAGAACTTACCGCTGCTCTAGACAGACTTGACAGGCGCCCTTAGACCGAGCAACGAGTCTTGGGACACTGACCAGGACCATCGTCAGCGCGGAAAGCATTGAACGCGTTGTTGCGACTTTTAAGGACGAGCGGTGGTAAGGGACAGACTTTAAGCAGTGTCACGTTGTTTTTGTTTTTGTGTGTGTGTGTGTGTGTGTGCGTGTGCCCTTTTTTCTCTCTTCCTCTTCTTTCTTGTCGTGTCTCCTTTCTATTATCTTTCATTCCCCTCACCCCTTTTCCCCTGCACAGGCTAGCCAGCCGGTCCCAGCACTGGCTAACCTTCCCGTATTTCCTTATTCCTCCTCCTCCTCCTCCTTAGTCAAGCAAAGCAAGCCGCAAGCGCCGAGGTGCGCACGCGCGTACATGCACCAAAGCCCATTTCTTTAATGTGACAGGATTAAACGGATCCCCAGCTAACGTAATACACGGCGTCGCTGCAGCAATGAGAAGACGGAGGATCGGGTATTAACGAAAGGGAGCATGGGCGATCCGACGGCCGCCCCTTTGCAAGAACAGGTGCTCCTACCTAATGGGCACTCAGCGTTGGCCGCCGCCGATCTCTTTCCCGAGTAACGTCCGTCCCGCCGTCATGTCCGTGAACAAAAAACAGTGAACAGGAAAAAGGGGCGAGGGGTTGGCGATATTGAGGGGAGAGTCGGGTAAGCAATGAAGCCCGGTCCGAGCATTGTCTGGGACTCTACGCTCTTTAAAGCTGAGCTGTCAGAGCTGTGCTAGCTAAAAAACGGGGCCGACGCCGCAGGTATCAACGACCGACGTGAGCTGGCCTGTCCGCAGCCGTATCGGCCCGTCCCCCCATGAACATTGATCGATCCATTGATCTCTCCCGTACTTCGCGTGATTTCACCTGACGGGCTTCTCAGCGCAGGGGATCTTCTTTCTTTGTCCTTCCTTTATTTCCTTCCTTCGTCCTTCTTCGTTTCGTTTTGTCGGTACTCGAGGCACGTCGCGTGCACGGTGTCCGAAGTAGCGGTATTAGGATGTCGCTGAAGACGCACGCGGCGAGAGCAAGGATCGAATAAAAAGTGTTTTCGAGCAAGATAAACCGGGGCCAGCTTAAATTGAAGAGCATCGAGATGTTTCAACAGGCGTCACGGGCTGTTTTGACAATGAAAACGCGCAAGTGGACGCTATTTTTAGCAAATGCTGTAGAGGGAAAGTATCCTTTCATGTCAAATGTATCGCATTTGACAACCGAGGAACGTTCTTAGCAAATGTGCTTTGCTATAGACCAGACTTCCGGTTGTTGAACTACAAACACGCGGTGAAAAATTAGTGACGACTGTGTAGCCTCGGTCGGGAGGTACAGCAGTAGCGTCACCTGACTACACTCACTTGCAAGCGTATCTTGAAGTTGTTATCTGTGGAATTAAAACACGAGTGTTATCTATTATCGCTCAATGTCGACTTCTTGCAGTCTGCATACATGAAGCGTATCTCATAAGGTTTACAGCTATCAGGGAGCACTGTTGTCATGGCGACCTGGAACACCGGCGTTCCGGCCTTAGCTCTCAGTGCTCAGAGAGGAAAATGGCTTCGCTGCTGTACAGGTGTTCGGGAAGCCATGGAAATAGAGTCGTGCGGACATATTATCGATGTTAGAGAGATGTATAGCAGATGCAAAGTAGAACTGGAGCTTTAGTTTAAGCGACGGTAATTGCAATTTGATTTTGAAGCCGCATTTTGTTTTCGTCGCAAGATAAACCGTAGACGCGCATTGGGGATATTATCACATGCAACCTTGGATGCTGGCGCGCTTACACGTCTATAGATTTACATAGAACGCGGCGAATTTTCCACATACCATTCTCCAATAGTCTTTTGCCATTGAGCTTACATTTGAAAAGTGTCCCATATTATTCGTAGACGATGAGATCATTTCAAAGCCCCAATAAAGCCTTGAAAAAAAAATTGGCAGATCCCACGTGCAGTGGGAATCAAGAAAATGCGAAGCACGCATCAGGAATGTAAAATTCGCTTTACCGATTTTGGTACATATAGAGTTAACGAAACGGCCGCAAGAGCACCAAGACTGCGTCATGTAAACCATGCCGCTCATGACACGCATGTCATGATTTTCACGTTATGACCTATCATTTACGTTCGCCATGCAGTCATGTCGCGCCATACCAATTTTTGTATACATTCCATTAACGAAACGGCCAGGGCAAATCATGCCGCTCATGACGTGCATGTCATGATTTTCATGTTACGACATATCATTTATGTTCGTCATGCAGTCATGTTGCGCCATACCAATTTTTGTATAAATCCCATTAACGGAACGGCCAGGAGAGCACCAAGACCGTGGCATGTAAATCGTGCCGCTCATGACATGCATATCATGATTTTCATGTTATGACCTGTCATTTACGTTCGCCATGCAGTCATGTTGTGGCATACCAGTTTTCGTATACATCCCATTAACGAAACGGCCAGGAGAGCAGAAAGTTGTAGGCGGCTAGATAGATAGATAGATACGCTCAAAGTCGCCGAAGTTCGCCAAGAAATGCTTTGCATTTAATAATGCCCTCTCGAAAGCGGCGCGCAGCGTTTGTGCTCGTCTGTTTCTTCGTTGTTTGTCCTCGTCTGTCTCCGCGCTACGCTATAAGCCAGCGTACACTTTTTCGCCCGCTCATAATTTTCATGCCATCACGTCACGTCGAGCATGTCGACGATTTACTAATGCACGATCTTGGCCCTATGAGAAATTTTCGTTGTTGTTGTTGTTTTTGTGGGGTTTTACGTCCCAAAACCAGTTCTGATTATGAGAGACGCCGTAGTGGAGGGCTCCGGAAATTTCGACCACCTGGGGTTCTTTAACGTGCACTGACATCGCACAGCACACGGGCCTCAACATTTCGCCTCCATCGAAATGCAGCCGCCACGGCCGGGATTCGATCCCGCGACCCTCGGATCAGCAGCCGAGTACCTTAGCCACTAGACCACCGTGGCGGGGCAGAAATTTTCGTATCACAAGAGCATCGTTGACGAAAGCGTGTCAAAGAAGTTGATGCGTACTGCAATTATATGAAAAAAGAAAAGGAGAATACGTCAGTGACAAAAGGCTCAAAGGTGCGGTTTCTGGTATCGCAGGCAAGTTATTACGTTGAGCGCTTAATCGCCGACAGAGGGCAAAGCACGGTTAGCATCGAATGCCACGGCAATGCCGTAACGGCATCCCGCTGCTCCTGGTGCGTGCGAATCAGTAAGTTAGGTGGTTTATCACCGAAAAAGGTCTTATAAGTGTCATCGCTAATTTCCAACCATTTCAACCACTACAACCGTAGGTTATTCAGTAAGTCAGGCTCAGTTAAGATTATTTCTTACGGTTTTCATTCTCCGCTGAGCTGGTGTTTATATACCTACATAGTAGGCGTGATCTCCTGACCCCCTGACGTCACACCGAAGGACCCGTCAGCGCGCAGTGGCTGCCTTTCCATGGCACGTGAGCCTAACTAAAGACCGCATGGCTCCATCGGCACCACAACAGCTTTCACCTCAACGTAGTTCACACCTGCTTACACTTTATTTTAGCCCGCACCGTGCGCTGCAACCACGAAGGATTATATCTCTAGGACAATAGACGCGCTATCCCTTGATCCGAAGTAAAAGGAACAATGAGCTGCGACTCTATGAATAGTTGCAGCTCATCGTAGTATAGCGCATCCCCCTTTCTCACCTTTTGTATCATGAAGAATGAGATAAGGCGAGAAAGAATTCGCCGCTCTTGCACGCCTGATGAGGTTTGGACAAAAGCTGAGAATTGACCAGCGTTTACTGTCCTCGTTCAACTATGTGAAAGTATTGTGAACGTACTGAGGTATGCATAAAAAGTTAGGCTACTCAAAATCACTATTCTACAAAGTTAAGTATAAAGAGCAAGTTTTAAAGTGTCATGCAAAATAATATAATTTGAAATGCGCTCCTAAAGAAAACAACGTCGTAACGTAAATTTACGAGTCTCTTCCAGCGCCTCCACGCGATCGGTTGCGTTTAAGTGGGCGTCAGGAAGCTGCTTTCGAGTGCGGACGTAATATGAGCTGCAAGAAAAATTAATAAATTTCCGGAAGTGCAACTCGACTCAGCCGCTAAAAAAATAGTTTAGAATGCAATAGAAAGGCACGAGCAAAGAAAGCCACTCGACGGTATTCGCGCTTGATGGAGAGATGCTTCCACCGACGGCGTTTGACTTGTCGATACGAGTCGCGTCAGTTCCGCTTAAAGCAAAAAGTTCCGAGCGCCTGTTCTCTATCTTCTTTTGCGCTTCTTCCAAAAAGCTTCAAGTCCCGACAAACTATTGAAGGCACCTTATCGTTCGTGCTCTCATTGCATGTTGTTAGCGATACCGAAATCCTCCAATCCATCAAGCGGTTACTACCGGTTCTTAATATTACGCGTTGCCGAGGAAAGGCGCTACATGAAAAAGAAAACCTAAAAAGCATATCTAAAGTGCTTTTTCCTTCCTTTCAGATTTTTTTTAGTATTACTGTTATATTTTTTTTTCAGAAGCAGAATCTCGTGACACGCCGGTGCAAGGCAGTGAATTACTGTTCTCGTGAGCACAAAAAAAATTTCAAAATATAAAATCATAACCCCCCCCCCCCCCCAAACTTCCTTCTTAGAACGTCTAGATCAACTCAGGCCTACTCCACTGTAAGGGGATATGCATGCGCAAGCGTCCCCTTTTGTGTTTGCACGCGGGGTATATAAAGGAACTAGGCGCTTTGTCAGCTGTCGTCACGAAAAGGCCCCGTACACGCTCAAAAACAGGATGAGCCAACCAGCGGCTTGGTTCAAGAACAAGCGTTCTCCGGAACGCACACTACCGAACTGCTCGCAACAATAAGAGTTCCTCCCGCCGAAAGGACCTGCAGCTTAGACTATATACGTATCGTGCCGAGCCGCACTCACTCACAACCCACAGCGTACAGGCGGCCTGTTTGTCGCGCTGTTCGCATACTCGTGCACGATAGCGTGTTCCGCACTGCGCGGCGCGTGGGCTTTGCGGACGCTGATGGATTGTCGCCGTCATATGAGAAGGCAAACCGCCAAGCGGCGTGGAGAAACATCGCGTCCGTTCAGTTTGCATGTGTATGTGTGTGTGCGTATGTGTGTGCGCGTGTGTGTGTGTGCGTGTGTGTGTGCTCAGGGGTTTTGTGTAGCGGGTCGAGCCCTCGCTCGTATATGAGAGGATGGCCCGTAGACGAAGCTAAGCAAAATGATAGCGCGCTGCCTTGTCAACGGTGGCCGCGGATTTCAAAAGAGACCCCGGGACAAATTAGTCTAGACGGCGAAGCGCGTGCGACCCCGCCTATAAGAAAACTGCAACCTGCCAACGAACGTGTGCCACGGTATGTCTTGTATATGCCTCATTGCACGCGTCTGGCCGTACGGCGAAGATAAACGACCGGTGTTGTAAAACGTAGCAAATCATGCGCGACAAGCATCTGAATACGAGGCTGGATACGCGAAAGAAAATGCCCGACTGTGCTTCCCGCGCCGTTGTGTTGTGAGAAACGGCACTTGAAGGCACGATCTATTGAAGACGCCTCGCAGTGTAACTGCACGAGGTTGGCAATTTTGGACAAGTTTGTGATCCATTAAACCGAAGGTCTCTTACCGATAGGAAGCTTTGCCACTAGACAGTAAGAATGTTCAACTATATTTTACGGAGCCGTCGTATGAAATTTGTTCACACTTGGACGTCGAACACGACGTGATATTTGTATTGTTTCTTCGTTTCGTTTGTACATGCAAATGCGAGACTGAGTCAACCTTTGTAACCTGCGCCCTTGTCTACTTACATGTACAGTCCCACGTCATTCTGGCCAATGCCGTGGGACTGGGTGGGGAGGGGTTCCTCCGGACTCAATAAAGTTATTTCCTCCTCCTCTGGCCAATGCACAATACGGCGACAGCATTTTTTGGACAGTGCTTGCGGTTAACACTGCTGTGTGTCATTCAGCTGTGCTGCAAAACGAAGAATGTTGACGCTAAGTTGCGTGATATCACGTGACTGTAGTTTTAAAAAAAACAGACCACGAGGCCCAAAAAGTGTCGATCAAAAGCATCCGAGTTGAAATCTTGCCCCGCGCGCACAAATTGAAAACGTTGTATAGTTCGAGCGACTTGCAGACAAACTTATTCCTTTAAGACCACATTTAGCGTATATCCGTAGCGTTATATATGCTCTTTCATTTAATTTAGAGGCAGCTCTCATCTGTGCCGGCGCAAATATTGCGGACTGGAAGCCCGCCGAAGAAACAAGCGCACACTGAAAGCGCACGCAATCACTGTACTGACGGAACGTGTAGCTCTCGGCGCTGTAAGCACTATAACAAGGATCAAAGATACTCGGGAAGAGGGGGGGGCGCATCCAGTTCTCAACCAGTAAGCTAAACACACAACGATTGAAGACAGGTTTCCGAACGTTGTCTTGTTGGATTTGCTTTTTACTGCACACCGTCCCGCTGGAGTTCGGAGCTGGACATTTAATTGCAGCAGACCCTCTGAGCAAACGCTGAACAGCGAGACGAAAGGATGTATTACATGCCGACGTTCCACGTCTAGCGCAATAACAGAACGAGACAGAGCGCGAACTCGGTGCAGGTGGAGAGGTCCATGGGACTCCGATTCCCTGAGAACCGATCACCTGCGTTCGTATCGCGGTGACGGGCACCGACAACGCTTCGCGCATTACCGCAGAGAGCAAACATTACGTTTACGTATAGACTCCACCGGGTATTGAAGGACAGAACTGCGGTAATTCGTGCTACATTCCGTGCTTATGTACTTCGCATAGCGCTGAGCGCCATGCCCTGCGGATGATGCAAAGGTGAGCTGTAGCTACACGAATAAGGCTGTGTGCGTCGCCTAATCTGAGCTCCACGCTTATTACGCCCAGTGCTGAATGCCAGTGTTGCAAGCGTTTCATCAGCGAGGCTTCGGCATCGGCACAGTGTATGGAAATCAAACTCCTGCTGCTTGTCGCGGTGGATGCCCGGATTTTTCGTGACGGTCTCGCATTTCTTTTTCTTTATCTCCAAGTGCTCCTCATCGGTGCGGAGTTGATCTCAGTCTCAGTCGTGCATAGTTTCTTTGTCTGCTTGATAGGTGGACAAGCGGCGTGTAGTTGCAAGCAGCGCACATCTTAAGTTTGCGAAGTCTAGTTTCTTTTTATTATTTAGGATCCTTATTCATTACTATTTATATAAAAGTCTGATGCGTACGACAGCCAGGTAAAAAAATATGAACGCAACGCAAGTGCACAAGAAGCGCGTTCGAAAGTTCGAAATGATCGCAGGAGTGTGGTGCGAGATGAACAATTTGCTACATAGGAGGTAGCACTTCAGTAAAGCCATTTATAATAGGGCTTTCACCTAGTCATCCATTCATAAGATTCGACATATGTTCGAGGCACAGTGAACTTGCAACATAGTATATTGCGTAACGAAGACAGTGAAAGGCTGTCACATTTTTTAGACACGGTGGAAGACTGCCGTCCCATTGCTACATACAGTAGAGAACAGCTTCCAAATTCGCGACCTTGAACGCTCTGAAGAATCACTGCGGCAACAGGGCATTTTTTTTTTTTTTTTGAGCGAAATGCGCGTAAACATCAGCTCTCGCGCTGCCTTTGTTGTCCTCCGGACAAGCATCATCTAATTCGTATCGTCCCAGTGATCCGCAAAAGAGTCAACGTACCTCATTCTGCTACCCTGGTTAGCTCTTCTCTCATTCTACTAAGCAAGTGACCCTTGTTACTGCGTAGCCACCGAAGCACATCTTCGAACACACAGTGACCTCAAGTTGCCCAACGTTTCCCCGAGTTCATCAAATGCAACTGCTACACATGTTCGGACGTGTCTGTCTGCTGCTGTGTGTACGTGCTGATCTGTGGGCGTCTGACCTTCGCCGCACACGTCTGTATTCAGAGTGCAGAAAAACTAAACAGAAACCAAATGAAACTTCTGTGGTATGCTGAACTTCTATCAGCTTGTAAACAAGCAGCGCTCGTTGTGTTCCTTCTGGCGGCGCTCCCAATCTTCGGTCGAGTTAGATTCATTATATGGGTGTTGTAAGAGCCATCACGCGCTACCATCGTGCCTCATTAATCGCGCATGTGAGATTTGCGCGCAGAAGATTGCCCGTAAAGCCGTATTTCGTGCGCTTTCTTGGAGCTCACTGTTGGCACTTCGCCAAGAAGTGGTTGTATAGTATACGCTGAACATTGCTCAGCCCTGGGTGTTCAAACCAGCGAGACCAACAAAACGCAGTGCATCACTAAAGAGTGTTTCTTGAAGGGCGTAGCTAGAAAATGAAATGGCGGTTTTGTTGTGGGGAGTTGTCACTGTCACAGTAGGTTGTTTAGACATCGCGCGAAAAAAAAAAAGGGGGGGGGGGTGGCAGGGGGAGAGAGAGAAAAGGGCGGGGGGTGGAGCTTACGACATCTGTTCGTGTGCCTCCACTCACTCACTCACACACGCACGCGTGTACACACGCTCGCACGCTCTCTCACTCAGTCTTATATCAAACTCATTCTCCTTTTAATTTAATTACTCTTGAAGCCACATTAGACATCATTATGAAAAACTGCCTGTTTTACAGGTGCTGAATCTTGTGCAGTGGCTAAGTAGGAAATGACACATCGAAAAAGTAAGCAATAAAAGAACAGCGCATCCAAACACAACGCCAGGCACCAGTCAGCACCGAAAGGCGAGAAATTTGAAAAGTTGTGTGCTGTGCGTTAAAGGAAAATATAAATAAAATAAAAATGAAACCGAAGCTGCGGCTGGTGCTCCATCGCAGTTGCCAAGTAAACGTGCAGACCACACTATATCGACGTCAAGGTCTTTCGCGCCTGTATTTTCCTCGCGGACATCCGTTTTCGTTTGGGTGCGTGTATGTGCATGACAGGCCGTCACGCGGTGATTTGGAGAAACCATCCAATTTTGACCCGGAAGCCATAAAAACGGGCGTCACGCCAACAAAGCAATACAAAAGTGAACGCAGAGCGTTATGCTAACCAATACTTAACTTTCAATACACTGTTTCTTCATATAATTTGCACAGATACACATAACAAGTCATATTTTCTTGCACGTATTATGTGGAGGTGGTGACGTTTGTGTTCTCACGCTAAAAAAACATTACTGACAAAGATAAACGATCACCATAGGTCGCGATAACACCCATATTCCTTAAATTTCTTCCTGTGACATACATCTATAGCTTCCCATGCTTAAACTATAATAAATTGTAAGCGATGTTTTCCATTTAACGATGCACTCTTACATACAGAGATGAAATGAACACGAGAGACATTCAGACACCTATTACTTGGCTCTCGCGCAAGTTCGCTGCCACTCGATTTGCAACTTCCCCGCGGCAACAATAAAGCGCGCGCGTGGTTATGGTTTATCGCAGAGATACGACTCAGTGCGTTCACTCGATAAGACACCGAAATAAATGCTGAGAGCTCTGACCTTTCTGCATCGATGCTAGAGGCACTATCTTTTCTGGGAGACTGCACCGGTGGCTGGACCGACGAAGGGCGCTCGATCGCGGGGCCAGCGCAGTCGACCGCATCCTTGCCGGCGCTGGGTGTTATCACTGTCTCCATTGCTCACGCCGTTCTTGCCGCTACTGCGGCACTGCCGAATCGCTCTGCTTGAATAACCGACCAAGGTGGCAGCTTCTCGAGCTGACGCTGAGAGCGCGCTGTCCCTCTGGCGAACGAAGGAACTGCGAGACTATACGTGATGTCGTCACCAATCTCAAACTGTAGACGTGGTGAAAGTGCCGCGAACCCAAAGGAAGCAGGTAGCCGACGCTAAAGGTCCTTCAGCAATGCAAATCCCCCTCTACCCCTTGAAAACACAAATGACTGTACGCGGAACACCATCCACACGTACACCATTCACGGCGTCACCGCTAATCCAGCTTCTCACAACACCGGAGAAGCGTTAGGCTCTTGGCGTAACCACGGAGATGAAATCCAGCGGGACCTGGCCGTCGCGTCCGGCAGACCTTGTCGAAGCTGAGGTTAATCCAACAATGGCGACGAGAACGAAATGGCACTTGTTGATGTCAACACTTCGAGCGAAAAACAAACGATCTACTTCCTCTGAGTCACCACCAACGAGGAGCTTAGTACCCACCAAGACGTCGCAGATGGCACGTCTCCGAAGCCCGACTATGTTTCACAAGGGGCGTTTCTCTTTTGAAAATTGGCTGTTACGATGAAAGACATCGCTGACAAGCGGTCGTGTAGGTCTGTTGGGCGTACTCCAAGCGCAGACGACCACGCTGCTTTCAAAGCACCACTCTGACAACCAGAGATCTGACCATACAGCGCACGCGGAAGACACAGAAAGGTGACCGATCTTGCAGAACACGGGAATCTCTTGCACTCCTTAAGTACAGTGCACTTATCCTAGTGGTAAAGCTTCACGGAAGAGTGATTCCTGAAGGACTTGACCACGATGCAATGTCGCTATGCCGAGACTCGTCGAGACGTGATGTTGCACGATACGGCCGAAGCCACTCCCAGTGCCTGGTAGGGCTCCCAGGACACGATGCCAAAGGCCGCGCTGATGTAGTCTATCGAGCTGGTGTAGTCTATCGGTTGTGGCAAGACGCTCCCGACACGGCCTCCCCCGCTGATATTCCGGGTCGAACTGGCCTTCCGCGCGGCCAAACACACGTGCTGTGCGTGTCTCGGGTCTGGTCGCGCCGCCGACCGGTTGCGTTTCCCGGCCGCCCGGACGGGGGCTCTCGCTTTCTCTTTAATTCCCCCCCAGGCCACGCTGCGTCCAGCTCGCGGCCATGAGTCAAGGCCGACCGGGACCTTGGTCTTCTTGCCTCTCTTCTGGCAGCGAAGAAGAGGAGGGAGCGAGAGAGGCTTTTCATTCCACTCTGCATGTGCTTATCTGCGAGCGCTGCGCCAACAGGTTGCGCGACCTGGTGTTTACGACGGGTGTCGCAACGTCGGGGACCCGTTACGCTGGCAAAACAAGAGAGGAAGTCCACAGCGTCCCTCCACTTTGTGTCGCAGTCTTAATGAGACATTGCACAAAATGAAGATGCGGAGGTTGACTCGATGGGCGGACATAATGGGTGCTGTTAGAAGCACCGATATATGGTGTAACGATGACGGCGCTACGACAGTGACGGCGGCGTGATGTCTCTATAAACCGGGAATCTTCATCGCTTGCAGAGGAGAGGCATCAGTGGGCGGACACTGCGTGTCCTGTAGAACGAACGACCAGAATATAGCGTTCCCCCTGCCCTTATTTTGCAATGGTTGCTGACCGTGTCCGCTGGCCATCGGCCGTGAGGCAAGCAAATATGCAGCCCCTGGGCTGGCTGCAACGACAGGTGATAATTGGGTCGTGATCATACATGCTTGCTCCAAATACAGGTGCGAGAATGGAAGAATACGCTTTGTGGCTGCAGGATTTCTGATCGAGCCTGTAGTCGGTATGAACCGGTTTCTTTTCCCGCGCTCAAAAAATTGTGAAGATGCATAGAAAGCTGGCACTTTAGTATATTATTAGGTTATATTTCTAGACAGTCAGGAAATCAGGAGCCGGGAGTGAATTTATTGTGGCCATCTGATCGCTGGTTAGGTACAGGGCTTTTATAAATAACGAGAATTGATTAACTGAACGACCGATTATTTATTTATTTATTTATTTATTTATTTATTTATTTATTTATTTATTTACTTATTTTTAGGATTTTACGGCCCAAGAACACGATATGGGAGACGCCGTATTGTGGAGGGCGCCGGAAAATTCGACCACCTGGGGCTCTTTAATGTGTACTGACATCGCACAGCACACGGGCCTCAACATTTAGCCTCCATAGAAATGCAGCAGAAAAAAAAATCCATAGTGTTGTATTGCAAAAATATGTGCCACTCTCGTTCTCGTTCCAGCTTTCAAACAGAAACCATTGCGATGAGAACTACGTTCTGCAAGGTTCACGATGTACAGTCTGTTTCATACTTAGGGGAAATCTCGGAGCACCTTGCAACGCGACACAACCATGTGACCAACGGGATGAGGCCTCAGTTAAATCCTGCACGCATAGACCACCTGCGCCTCCGTAAGCTGCTGCTGCTGGCCGACTCCAGCGCTCGCCGCATCAAGGACGCAACGCGTTTTATGCGCTCCGAGATTTCCCCTAAATATGAAACAGACTGTACTGTCTTGCGTGCATATTCAGGAAGCCCCAGTACAGACGCAATTGGATAGACTTGGTTCTAAGTACGGGCAACGTTCTTTTTAGCCAGTGCAGCGATCGTGCTCGCAAGGGCATGTCGAGCGGATGAATCGTTGGTTGCCCAAGTCATATATTACGACATGAAATAAATTCGAACGTCACACGTCTGTGTGCGCGTGGTGACAGCCGAGTTCAGACTATAGGTGACAGCCGAGTTCAACGAGTTCAGACTATAACTTTAATGCCCAAGCCTTCCTCGTACCAACCCTGTATCTTTATCCTGCCAGTGTCACGGGGTTTTGTGACACAGGTCACCACACTGTGATGGCTAATCTTTGGCTTTTGTCGTCGATCAGGTGGTATCGTCCTTTCATTTTTTTTTCCTTTCAGTTTGCTGCTTGTGGCCCTACCCCGACCAAATCGCCGGACCTACTTGTTAAATAAAGTTTTCTCTCTCTCTCTTTCAGTTTGCTGATCCGATATGGGTGAGGGAATAAATCACTTTTTCCGTAATTAGTGTTTTGTGAACACATTTGTTGTGTTGTAGTATGGCAAGAAGCTTTACTAACATACCCGAGTTCGTGCATTCAAAAAAAGAAAAAAGGATCCTCACGACAAAGGCGCTACGTCACCCGTCACGCCTGCCACATGGTTTGAGTTAGAACTTAAGCCGGTGTGAAGCTTGGCCTTTCATTTATCCGCTAGTGGCGAACCTTCCACGGAAGAACAAACGCCTTCGCTGCTCTGAGAAGGTAATTTTCCCGTCAAAGCGTAATTTTACATTGCATGTCAGTGGCCGTTTAGGACACGGGCATATTGAAAGACCACGCCTTCCACATTTCAGGTTTTAAAACGCATACTACAAAGAAACTAGCTCTTCACCTCCCCCTTCCCCCCCCCCCCTTCCCACCCCGGGAGAAACAGATAAAAACACACCAAAAGAGAAGCCCTCACCGAATTCACTTTGTTGAACCGGAACAAGTAGCTGCTTTTATTTATTGAAAACTGCCGATGTATTTGCAAAGAACATCAACTGCACACTTAATTGCAGCCTGAGTTTTATAAATTGGGCCGTATGTAATCACCTGGGCCTCCATTATTTCAAATCTTAGAATACTTTTTATGTATCTTTCAGTTTTCGCACAGCGCTGTTGACAACGTGCCTGCAGACTCGTTGTTACAATTTTTATTATACGGCTGACATGTGAAGTCCACGGTATCATACTGCGTTCTTTCATTTAATCAAGTATGTTGTGTATACATGGTAGGTTTGCACAGGGTCATGTTTCTGCGTCCTATTTATTCTTAAAGCATTTAATTTTGAGTTTCATTGGAAGAAACTACAAATTTTATTGACTGAAAACTACATATGAACTTCCATAATGTCTCAGATCCTACTGCACCTTAAATTTACCGACTGGACTAATTACCTGGCTGTACATCTATCATTTCGAACTTTAGATTATATATCTATGAGTGTTAGTCTTGCTATATAGACTGGATTTCTTGTCTTTCACTTTGTATTTTCTTAAAGGTTCTATGTATACAATAGATGAATTCCATGCTTCTCCTTTTCTTAACACTGTTTTTCGTTTTCACACAAAATCGTTATCCTTTAGAATCATCTCGACTCGGCTTGTTATGTCTCGTACATTTTTCTTTCTTTATTTTTCTTTCGTAAGCATGATCGAACGCGTGCATTCTTCAGTCCAACGTATCGCACCTTCCCAGTTATTAGCCCGCATATTTTGCAAATTTAAACACGTGTCGAGCCAATAATTCGCTAGCATGCAGGCACGGATCCCGATTCTTAGGCACTTGTCTTCGATGCATCACCTATTATTTACTTCCGGAATTTGATTACTCACCCCAAGACATAGTCATCGTGATCTTCGGCCTCGACTTAATCAATCTTTAAAACCAAACATTTTTCTTTCTTCCTGTGCCACAGACAAGTCATCTATCCTGGGTCAATATTCTTTAATTTCTTGTGCGTCGTTGAGCATACGTCATCACATGCTCACCCAATCCGTGTTCGACGCGCAGACACACATTTACGCACATTCACGCACGTATCTGTGCTGATTGATTTCTGATGATTTCTGGGGTTTCACGTCACAAAGCAAATATATGTGCCAAAGAGATGCATGATCACGCCCACTTACTGAACCCGAAGTGCGAGAGTGACGTATTGAAACTCGTCTCGCGCTTCAACTCTAGCAATTGCTTACAAAATACACCCGGAGAGTAGTACGTGTTACTTAGCCTAGGCGTATTGCGACATATAACAGTGCTCGGTAGGTAATATTGTCTCATTAAGCCTCGACATTATGAAGATTGCGCGACAGAACACGAACTCTCTCGCTCTGCCTCTCTGCAGTGCTGCCCTCTACGACTTTAATATTCTCTCAATTGGGTCATTCCACGCCAAACGTCCCAGACATTGCGCTCGACCCTCTCCAATTCTATTGTAAAAAATTGTGGACGTTCATATCAGTGCACTGTTTGTCCTCGGAAAGTATTTCTTGCGAAAAAAAATTTTTTTGTCTTTTACAGTGGTTTGAACTTTGCCGTTGTGGGTGAAGCTAAAGTCCCTAGATATTTTTTCCGTTAAGCGGAAAAAAATCTAGGGACATTAGGTGAAGCCTAGCTTGCGAAAAAATACTCTAAAAAATACAATGCTTCACGGAACACCTTAAATATCTGCTATTTGCTTGAAAAGGAATGGCACTATCTTATGATCACCCATTGACGACCACTACTATGTCTCACGATGTGTTTTGTGGTGAAGCAATGCTGCAATTCCGCGCCCATTTTGATATTTTTTAAAAATTCTGCGAATATTACAAACACAATAGAACTGTATCACATGGCTGGATAGTTGGCAGTAAGCGTGTTAAAAAAGTATTGAAGTCGACGACCGAGTAGTTTCGAAGTGTAAGGGGCGCAAGCATTGAAAAATGCGTGAAATGCCCCATGTTCAGGCACATGTAGAGCGGTGATGCGGTCCAAGTGAAAATGCACGCTTGGTGTCATTTGGGAGAGTAAACAAAGGAGACTTATACATGAAAGTTTAATCGGAGTGATATTTGTTTTAGGCGAGAAACAAAATTTTATGTTGAGCGCTCGCGGCGTGCCTGGGCGCGAGCCCGTAAGTCCGCTTCACTGCGCCGCCACACTTCCTTGGGACAACGGAAATATGCCGCTCCCGTGAAAACTCACAGCAGCACACGATCTTGCCACCCGCGTGGGCGCGGCATATTTCCGTTGTCCCAAGGAAGTGTGGCGGCGCACTGAAGCGGACTTACGGGCTCGCGCCCAGGCTCGCCGCGAGCGCTCAACATAAAATTTTGTTTCTCGCCTAAAACAAATATCACTCCGATTAAACTTTCATGTATAAGTCTCCTTTGTTTACTCTTCCAAATGACACCAAGCGTGCATTTTCACTTGGACCGCATCACCACTCTACATGTGCCTGAACATGGGGCATTTCACGCATTTTTCAATGCTTGCGCCCCTTACACTTCGAAACTACTCGGTCGTCGACTTCAATACTTTTTTAACACGCTTACTGCCAACTATCCAGCCATTTGATACAGTCCTATTGTGTTTGCAATATTTGTAGAATTTTTTAAAAATAAAATGGGCGCGGAATTGCAGCATTGCTTCACCACAAAGCACATCGTGAGACATAGTAGTGGTCGTCAATAGGTGATAATAAGATAGTGCCATTCCTTTTCAAGCAAATAGCAGATATTTAAGGCGTTCCGTGAAGTATTGTATTTTTAGAGTATTTTTTCGCAAGCTAGGTTTCACCCACAACGGCAAAGTTCAAATCACTGTAAAAGACAAAAAGATTTTTTTCGCAAAAAATACTTTCCGAGGACAAATAGTGCACTGCTATGAACGTCCACAATATTTTACAATAGAATTGGAGAGGGTCGAGCGCAATGTCTGGGACGTTTGGCGTGGAATGACCAAGATTCTTTCTTTTTGTTTGAGGTCGTTCCGGACTACCCTTCTCGCATTTCAAAGTCACCTAGTGCAGCTTTCACGACAGGGGTTCTTCTGAACACTGCCACTGAGCGACGAATGCGACGTGAAAATAAAATAAAACGCTGAACAGCGCGACTATTCACGTATTCGAATAAGTGTCGTTTCGCTAGTCTTCTAGGCAATGTTTGTCCATTAGGCCGCATACCTTCCTTTGTAGACATGCTCACAATAACGGGCCTGAAAAATTGCTCAATTATTCGTCTTCGTCTTTCACATACACTCTCCGTGTTTTTATTCTATGCGTGCCTGGCATTTTTTTTTTTTGCTTTTCTCTCCATCTCTACATTTCTGTCACCTTTCTACACCCTACCCAGTGCAGGGTAACAAACCGGAGGCTAGTACCCGGTTAACCTTCCTGCCTTCCCTCTCCATCTCTCTCTCTCTCTGCGCAACACATAACCGAAAAAATCGTGATATATATATATATATATATATATATATATAACAGAATTGACGATGCGCCTCTTAGAGAACGACTATATATATATATATATATATATATATATATATATATATATATATATATATATATATCCGTGTCTGCGACGCACCCTTCCAGACATGCCACGAAACAAAGAGAAACTGTGTTAGCTGGGGCAACAAGTGGGATACAACGGCCTGCAGCGCCGCGGAACCCCGACTCGGATACGTTTCCGTGCGCCGACATGTGCGCTCAGCTATAGGCTGCGAAACTAATCCCACGGCGCCCATTTACTCTCGCTTACACGCGCAATCGGGTTACGCCAGTCCCATCCAGCTGCCGTGGAGGCAGCGATGCCGACGCGGCGGGCGCCACGCTGAGCCTAAACGCCATTGGCCTATTATACCAACGCCTCCTGGCGCTCGGCGCGAACTTAATTCCGTGCACTTCCGCACTCGGGCCGTGCCTGCGTGCATGTGTGGCAATGAAATTACGCGAAACGCTGCAGAAGCCAGCGTCGATTGATTCCCAGAACGACCTAATTGGTCAGGTCTGGTCGGCCAGTGCAAATGCCACGATCTGTCCGCACCCTTCCTGGCAATGGTTACGCCAATAGCCAGCCTTTACCGTTCGGTTAGTGTCGACGATTTGTGCAGACACCTCACCCGCTGTTTCTCTTTATTTTCTTGTTCTGCTTATACTACCTACTAAGGCAGGATAACGCGCTAATTTATAACATCGCGAACTGTACAGATGGTTATAAGTGCGATATTCCGCAGGCTCTCGTTGAATAGAGGGCACATAAAATTGCAGTTTCGTAAATTATTCATCGACGGCTTGATATTGTATTCACACATGTTTTCACGAGGCGACTTAGCACTGCTATCGTTTTCTGGAGGGGGAGAGGGATGGAGCTTTTACCAGTCGTTCAACCAACTTTCCTTTCTATTCGAACGACTGGACACGTCGATTTGATTCGTAACTGTCGAAAGATGCGAATTCCAATTCAAGCCCCACTCAGAGACGAAGTATTTTAGTAGCTCAAGCTATTACGCACCTGCGTCTCGAACAAGCAGAAAGAAATGAAGCGTGTGATGTACGGCCTCTGTACATCTCACATCGTCAAGAAATGAAGAAGCGCTTGCAGGAGAAAAAAAAAAATTCGCTTTTTTTTTTTAGTTATCAGCCTCGCACTTAAGATCGAGTGGAAAAACAATAGGGACCCCATTCTCTGGACGCGATTGGCTAGCGAAACCGTATGTGTACTTTACTAAGCACCACGTGAGCGTCAGTTCGTATGCCAAGCTGTCCCACGAAGCAGCAACGCTGCTGTGAATTGAGAGAGGCGCAGAACTCATTGTCTATCCATTTGATTCCATTTTCTTTCTACATTTCCTTCTTTACACCTTCCTCTGGACATATCGGCGGTAAACGGGAACGTACACAACACCCTTAGTGCGCTGAAGTACTGTTTTTGAATATTCGAGTACACGCAGGCGCTTGAACTTACTTGCAGGCGCCGCGCGCGTGGCGTTCAACCGGCCTCGTTTCCATTTTTTCACGTCCTGAACCTTCTTATAGGCATACGTGGCCCCCCAGGCGATGTCACGCCTAGTGCACCGCGCCACGCCAGTCCATAGTAGCCAGTATGCGTTGCTGGCATAGAACCGTACAAATTCTAAGCTTTCCGGTAGGTGTTTTTGTCCCGGGCATTTACGAGAGTGAGAGAGAAGGCGGCTGTACACAAAGAAGCGTTGCGAACCGTTCGAAGCCTCGTGTTTGAAGGAGATACGTGTTTCCTCTCATAGAGCCGCGTGGGCTTTCCGGAGCGTGCGGTGGCTTCGGCAGGTTCATGGCCTAATGCAACGCCTTTGTTGTCGATGAGTTCTGTGTTTTGTCGCAAAGGGATACGAAACACGCGATCGGCGCATAAGCAACTTTGTTCGCTCGCAGTCGATCAAAATACTATACACTCTTCCTCTCTAACAGCGCCTCGCCTTCGCCATCTCGCCTGTTTGTTCTCGCAGACATGAAGCCAGCTTTCTTTGTTACGTGGCTTGCCAAAATAACGTGATAAGGCTTCCAGCATCGCAATTCGCTGTTTACCAGCAGCGTTGTACCGCCATGGGTTTGTGGGGATGCGCTGCCGTGTGCGAGAAAGACAGAGACGAAGGGAAAAAGCCACGAAGACAGAACAAGGAAAAATGAAAAGTAGGAAAAATTAACAAAGTGGTGTAGTTAATGCGACCACACAGAACACGCGCTAACATTTCACAAGCATACCTCCGAAGTCAATTTAACTTTCGCAAGCACAGTACGACTTTCGTGACTTCGTGCTGAGCAGGGCGCCGGTGGTGCGATTCCCGCTTGCAGCAGCCGCATTCTTATGGCGCCAAAAGCAAAAGAAAGGGGTGGGGTGAATGAGAAAGAAAGTTTGTTTACGACGCTATAGGACACACGTTAAGTGACCCGAGGTCGTTGGAAATTAATGATAGAAATTTGTCACTACCACGTTTCTTGTTGTTTTCTAGGGATTCTTGTGCGTTAAATCCTGGAAGATAAGGTCGAGATCATCGAGTAGTGCGACGTCCGCTGATATGCGTCCTAATTTAAAATTTGTTTCGTTGCATTCAGTTAATAATAATAATTGACGGGTTTTTTGCGAGCCGAAAACCAGCTATACAGCAATTCGTAACGTGATAGTGATTGATTTCTGGCGTTTTACGCCCCAAAATCACAATCTGATTATGAGAGACGCCGCTGTGGAGGGCTCCGAAAATTTCTACCACCTGGGGTTCTTTAACGTGCACTGACATCGCACATCGCACGGGCCTCAACGTTTCGCTTCCATCGAATTGCAGCCGCCGCGGCCGGGATTCGATCCCGTGACCTTCGGATCAGCAGCCGAATGCCATCGCCACTAGACCACCGTGTCGGGGCTAGTAACGCGTCTAAGGCGTTTACGTCACGACAAGCTGACATAAGAAAACAGAACAGAAGCGGTGACGGAATCCGAATTTGGCGAACCATGCCGAAATGAACTATGCGCACTACATATCACGAAGCGGATGAACCGCGGGAATATTCACCATGAAAGTAAAATTACAGGCTCAGCATTGCACTACAGGGTCAATGCGAAAATGCCCTGGAAAGGCAGAAACGCGCCCGGGAAGAAAGACCACTTTGTAAAAGCGCTTACTTCGGAACGGGTGGCTATTGTACGCCTTGGCGGATGGCACCATTATACACCGTCACACACTTATCGCCTCCTCAATGCACGAAGCACTTCCTGAGAGAGTGTCTCGCCACTTCGAAACGCTGTAACACTTGCTTCTTTTACAGCACCAAATGGCCCGCATTTGCCGTAACATCGTTTTCTTCCTAGAAGAAACTAACTCCATATATACGCGCTAGAAATGAGTCCTTCGGTGCATTTTTCTTCCTTTCCGCTGTAACACGCGGCTGTTGGTTCGAAACATCGTACGCCTGTGAAACGACGGAAGCTGTAAATGTAACGAAATGTGTGAAAGGGAGCTTGAGAAAGCAAAACAGGTACAAGCCAACGGGCGCTTTCCCCAAGTTGAGAAGATCAAGAGAGAGAAAAGAAAAGAAAACGACAGCCCAGCACTATAAGAAACACCATAAGCACTATAAGAAAAAAAAAAAGTAACGCAGAAATTACTTTCCATTACACAGCTCGTCCGCTCGGAATAGGAATCGCAGAAGAGAAGCACTTCGTCGTATCCCAAGGTGAACATTTCGCCCTACGCTGTGACGCCCGGTCCATTTCTAGGCCGTTGCGACATTCGAGCGACAAGAGAAAGTAATAAATAGAGGCAACGAAAAAGCAGTGTGGGAGTAAGAGCAGAGGGCAGCACGGAATAGATTGGCAACTTCCGAAGAACGGAAATGCTCTTGCAAGTAGAAGAAGAGAGAGAGAGAGAGAAAGAACCCTGACTCAACACGCAGTTTCCTTCACTACCGGTAGAAAAAAAAATAGTTAATGGCAAGTATCTTGAAATACAGTCTGAGGAAGTACACCGGTTATACGTGCTTAGCCAAAGGAAAAACAAAGACACGGTCCTCTCTCCCTACATCTAAGCCAATTGACGGTCGCCTTGTATTTTTATTCCTTCACAAAGACAGAGAGCGAACGCGTCGTCATTAAGGCAGTCGGTAGGACAGCTGCACATTTGTCTCAAACTCATTCAGACATTTAAGACCCAAACCTGACACTGTGCTCTTACGGTGAAGCTTTGTTTGCCTGTTCGTCCCATTTTTGCCATCCTCGTCGTTTTCTTGCCGATGGTGCTCGGATATATGTCCATAAGACGCGATCTACTCGGTGAATCGTGCTCATGGCTGTCTTCCCAAATGGGCGATTCGTTCCCCGCTTTTGGCCAATAGTAAACTTTGTTGACTGTGCGCAAGTGTGCACACGTGCCGATCTAACTATGCACGGGGGCGAACCGCGTACGGCAAAGGAGAGTGTCCATCGGTAATTTTTGGCCGCACATCCGCGCATGAAAAAGAGAACGATATAGAGAAAACAAAAGTTGGATTTTCATTTATACGCCGTTGTCTCCTGTACAACAGTTCATCTTGCAACGGCGCACGCAAAATGGCGAAAGATCTTTATCGCCTTCCACATCCAGGCTCGATGCCCACGAGCGTCGCCAGCCGATAATGGTCGGCGCCAGCTGTGCATAACTATACGCATACAATACGCCTCTCCTCTTTTAACGACTGATCAGCCAAGTCGCACACCCCGCACACCAGTCACAGAGATTCCACAGGGACTCCCCCTTGCTCAGACGTCGGACCTGCGCGCTTCACTAAATCGCATTGCGGAGCGCAACAGCGTCGACGAAAGCTGTGCATTGGCCAAGCATTGGGAGGACACACTTCCTGTTAAGTGTGTTGTAAGAAATTTTATGAACTTGAGATTGGAGAACCTATGTTCACAATGAGAAGTTTGATATTAGATACGTGGTGTTTATGCGTCTCTACAGAGAGATCCAGACAAAATCGCGGATAAACGGAACCATAGCTGGGAGAGGACGTTGCCAGAAAAAGAGTATCACATGCAGCCTTCTCCTACAAAGAATCTAGAAAGGACCATCTGTTCTATTACACATCCGCTGTACGGTCACCAACTTACGTTCGCGATGCCTTACAGCATCAGTTTTTTCCGCACTCCTAGCAAGCTAACTACGTTTGTTCCGCAATAAAAAGAAGCCGAGGTGTGCCAGTTGCTACGGATATATCGGCCGGTGACAAATGGGTGTAAAAGGCGAGACATCGAACTGCTCAAGAAAAGCGAACCGTTCCACCTGTCGAAAAAAAAAAAAAAGAGTGCCACAGCGCCACCCGTTCACCATCTATCGGATCGGGTGAGCGTGCCTTGCCTGTTACGCCTGCCTCTGGTGAGAGATGGATAACAGAATGGTTTCTTCTATCTGATCATGTCGCAACGGCACTCATCACGCTTGGATCAGACGCGACTTCCTATATACGTGCCCTGGCAAAGAGCCTAGCTGCATATAGGCGGGATAAGCCTTTTCTCGAGCTATGCGTGACGCCGATCGAACTCGGGAGAACGTCGTCTTAGCTTCCGCATACGTGAACAACATTGGCCCTCAACTTACGACAAGAAGGAGGCGACTTTTCACTTCGTCCATCAATTTGTACGACTCAGATAAAGTATAAAAAAAATGTACTTTTTAAATATCCCATAAAAAAGGCCAGATATTTTAAAGGCAGATTGAAACTTCAATGTGAGCAGACGCGTGAGAGAGAAACGAAGAAAATACGAGAGGGTTGACCAAGTCGCAATTGGTTTGCTACTCTGCTATGGGAGAAGAGGTAGCGAGAAGGCAAAGGAAAAGTAGCGAACGAACAATGACAGCCGGAAGCAGAAGCACACGTTTTACCAAGACTCTTGTCTTGGCATAGGCCACGGCTGAACGTTCAGCTTGCTGTGAGGCAGTGTTATATACGTCAGTGGTGCACACCCGACACGTGACGAAACAGGGACGCAGGCGCAAGCGCCATGTTTGTTTCTGTGCTGCCATTTTGTCATTTGTTGAATTGAATATGCCAGTATCAGCTTATATATACCCAAGTGAAATCCTGCTTGGTTCTAGACTGGCTACCTTGCAAACAGTAGAAAGAATCAAAGTAATATGCTACAGCAAAGCTTACACCTTCATCTCTAGGGTAGCATCTTATAGTACTACAGTGTATAATGAACAATATAAATGTAAGTTGTCTTTAGATGTTGCACGAATCACACCGAAACAAGCAGATACGTGAAAGCTTATGCTCACTGGATACGACCTTAACGAAGACCGCAAACCGAAAACGCAAGGGACTCTGCGCACGATATAAATTGTGATTAGGTAGAAACTCCAATCAAAAGTTGCTGTGTTACTCTACAATAAATGAAAGAACACCGTAATACATTTCGACGAAGGCGTGGTTTAGCCATAAAATATTCGCTGAAGAGTTTCACGCAAGTGACAGATGATTTTAATATCTGAAGAAATAGGTCGTGCGATGGGCTAGTGCAAGGTTATACTTACGATATACCGTTTTATGAAACTTCCATCTTCTCTCTTCTCACTATTAGAGCGTCCACTTGACATCATATACTATGCTGTTTTTTTTTTTTTTCACTTGATTCAGTGGAAGTTCATTCGTGATGACACAAGAGAAAATGTCACGCACGTGTTCATGGCAAGATAGAGTTTAGCTTTTAGCATAACTCCGTAACTAATATTCTAAGTGCGATAACATTACACACATTTGATCATTCCTTATGCGTGAGTGACCATTGTGGACCTTCTGAAGCCTTAGTTGGACGAGATCCCTACTAAATATTGCCGCCTAATTATTTATTACATCGTCCATATCAATTGCCAAGTTTGTGCAGCGTCCCCCCCCCCCCCCCCCCCCCCGATACACGATTCAAAGCTTGCCATCTTTCTTCATTTCTCTACAAAAAATCGAACGTGACGAAAAAGAAGCTAACCTTTGTTTCGGCAAGTACAGAACCGCTTCAGCGCTCTTATCGCATCACATACACGTCATTCAAAATGGAGCGACTAACACAGTCCCCCTCATAGCCCAAAGGCGGTATAAGGCGGCTAAAACGCTTGAGAAGTTGGTCGGAAAGATATATCTTGTTTACCGTGTAATGGAACCGGTATGCCCGTGAGGCGTGAAAGCGCGGGAGAAAAACGAGAGCGGTTCATGGTATAAGACAGCAAAACAAACAGGGTAGAAGCTAAATGTCGTTCAATGGAGATTGCATCGGTGCAATTGAGACAAACTGGCTTCTCAAGTACCCCGTCCAAAGGGGCCGATCGGAGTTAAGCGAACGAAATATGTGCCACAGATAGAGCGAACGGCTCATAGCTCCTACGCGCGCGCGACTGCAGTGATTATGCGTAATTGGGCGCGGATTGATTGCTTCTTATCTCACGAAAGCGAGCGTGCCATGTAGTTTGACACAGTAATGCAATAGTTATGGGCATGTTATAAGACGCGGTTACGCCGCTGGAAAGTCCTGTCTACACTTTTCTTTTTCCAATTTAGATTAATACTGCTATACTGCGGAGAATTCCCGGCACGCTGGTGTAGTAAAAGGACAACGTAAACAAACAACAACACTGGGACAGCGCATAAAGGAGCAATAGACGCCACGACAACAACTGCACACGACGCAAAAACGCAGGTCACCGGTGTCATTATAACTATATAACTACTGTAACATTATAACTAACTTAGGGTTTGTAGAGTCTGTATACAAGCGGCAAGGTTTTTGAGGGTTCCTTATTATCGTGATCGCGTTTCCTTTAACGGAGTTGTTTCACGCGCCTAAATTTCATAGCGAGATAAGAAGCCTGCCGACGAGACTTTCTTTCCACAACACTTCCTGCTGAGCCGAGAAACCTGTTCGACAGGAGCAAAAACAAGAGTTTCAACGTAGCTCACTCGTTCGTGTATACAACGCTGTACACTGGACCGCGTTTCGCTTTCGTATACTAACATTCAGCGGCTCTCCTTGGTTTAGTTTCGATGGTAAATCAGTATCTCTTCTTTTGGCGTGTTGCCTGTTTGTTTACATCTAGTCGCCAGCTTCCTGGTGCTGTGGTTGCAGGCGGATCGGCGCGGTTAAGGCGGCTCTGACGCTGAACGCCGAGAAGCCTAACGGAAGGCGACAGTTTAAGGCCACGCAGGTCGGAAGTGTCTCGGAGCGCCCACCGCTTTCATGGGGGAACGAGAATGAAACGGCAAAACAACACACACGCGCAAGACACTCACAGAGAGAGAAAGAGTCCCAGAGGTACGTACTGCCACACTGCTCGCAGCGCACAGAGAGACTAAGTTACAGACAAGCGCCGCTTCATCGCAGCCGCTTGTGTAAGATGCCTTTGTGTGTGTTTACCACATACAGGCGAGTTGTTAAAGTGACGATCGGAAGGATGTAGGTTGAGAGGCAAGCGCGAACGCTGTAAGTGCTTTTCAGGTGCATTCGCTGCTCGTGAAGGCATGACCAGGCACGATGAGGTCGGTCATGCCTTCATGACCGACCTTCATGACCGACCTCAAACAAGGCTCGCGGGGTGTCTGGGCACTGTCCGCAGCTTGCGGTACTCCCAGGGAAACAATGAAGTGTCTCTAACCGTTCATACTGAGGATTACATGATTCTCTTGCAACAGGTCTCCATCCAAATAACCATATTTTCATTCGCGCGGCATATCGCTGGCATATCTTGATGAAGGAGTTAAATACCAAATATATTGTTGCTTTTCGTTATGACGCTGACGAATTTACGCCAAATGACATTTCCTTCAGCCACGGAGGTTGCGGCTTACCAACCATTTGACCATTTGCTGTAACATAGTCCAATTTCGTCAAACGCTGCGCATCTGACTTAATTTTCTTTTTGAATATTGTACTCCCATAAAAACAAAAACCAGGAGTTCAAGGTTTTCGATTATTTGAAAGCATGCTAGCATGCTACCCACATGAGAAGACTTAAAAGAAAACAGAGAGAATGAGGTTCCCTTGCGCCCGTTCTTGCCCAACCTGGTTATTTATATATGCAACCGAGGAATCCTATCCATTAACGACCGACAGAAACCTCCGCATTCCGTGTTCTAAGAAAGTTGAGTGCTTTATTGTGCGCGAAATGCCTGAAATAACGGGCATTGTTCCAATGCTATTCAGGCACCTCTACCCAGTGTAACAAGTGTCTTGGGTGTCTGGAACGCCACACTGCGCACCGCGGCAACGTACGCAAGCACGCGTGCACGGTTGGCATTCTTTTTCAGTCGTCGAGGCTTTATATCTTTTCTTCTCTCTCACCATCTTTTTTTTTTTTTTTTTTGCCGTTGTATTCAATACCGCCTTGCTTCGTTCCGTTCTACGGTAGCTCCGTTTCAACAAGTGCATTGCACTTTGCTCTTTTACTTTTTGAAGTGTGAAAGAGCAAGAAAGAAAAAAAGCAATGTCGACAGACGCAGAGGTCAGCATTCGCACGGTCTTGCTATGTTTACGCGTGAATAAACTCTGCCTTGGTGGCGAAACTCAAATTCGCACCAGAGGGCGTCAGAGTTCCATTGTAGACGGCATGAAATGGCCTTTGAATGTAGAGTTAAGTATATATGGTTTACTTAAACAGGAAGGAAGAGGGAGCAGTGGGGGGAGTTTGTGCCATATCTTCGCTATAAACTAAGCCTGCTGAATGAAGGCGTTTGGTCTTATTTGCGCCCTTGTTCTGCCACCTTTTGCCTTGTTCCACGTTTGGCGCTCGTTCATACTTTGAGAAAGAAATAGGCAAGCAGCACCTGCGTTAGAGTATTGACAAAATGTACTATAGAAGAAACGTTTCTCTGTGAAGGGAGTGTTAAACTTCATAGATTTATGTGCGTACCTCTGGCTAAGGGAGATAAGGCCTCTAGTTGTAATGTCGTTTCACGAAAATATGAAGTTTCCTATCATTATCTGTTCGGCGCACGATGACATTTCCTTTTTCTAAAAGAGAACTTCCACATTGTTATTTACTTCTGATATGTGGTGATGAGGGCGTTCCGATTAAAGTAACGTTTCAGTATATAAGATGAGTTAGTTGACGCAAATCACCTCCAGATTTGTTATATCGTCTACCAGCTGAGTGATGCGTTTAGTGAGACCCTTGAGCGTCACCGAAGAGCAGGTGTGGTGGCTGGCCAGAGAGAAACACCTTATACATTTACTTACACAAAACAGTCCTCGGAGAGCACACACATAGAGCACACGGAGAGCACACAGAGAACTCACACACCGAACCCTAATTTTCTCAAGGGAAGTTGCGATAAAGGCTTGTAAAGCATTTCAGATCAAACATTAACAGCCCTTCCCTGCAAACTACTGAGCGAATTCAAAGAAAACGTTCCGGTTTTGTTTTATCAACCGTTGACGAGGCTATTGGAGGCAAGACTCGCGATTCTCAACAGTGGGAATCACACACACACACACACACACACACACACACACACGCACGCACACGCACGCACGCACGCAAGGAAGAAAAGCATTATTGTGGTTCTTACACGTTAGCCTTCCTTGTTTTCCTAATGTTCGTTCGTGTTCCGGAGGCTAATCTATAATGCAAATCCATAATGGTTATCAGAATAACATAAATTGCTGCTTTACTATACGTAATCGCCGACGAACACTAGTCGACCCTTAAGGGGTTCGTGGATGCAGTAATCAAAACGAGCCCACTCGCGGCGACAGAGCGAAAAAACGGCAAAACCGATTACGATGTCTTCTTTCGGGAGACCACGACGCCACAATGTATCCGCTTTCATCAGACGCGAAATGGCGGACGTGGCGGCGGTGAGATTTCTTTTTCTATTTTTTTTTCTCACTTTACCATAGAGTCTCACTGATATATTTTGATTACAACCATCCTCGCAGCACTCAATGGCCTGCAACGACTTCCGAGCGCACTTCTAACAAAAGCGGGCGCACTCGACATCGGAAAAGCCACTTTCCCATACTCCTCCAGCACGTATATACCACCACTGGGGGAGGGGGGGGGGAGTGCCTGCCGCAAGGCGGGGTCGCTTTGCATATAGCCTAGTTTTGGCCCCCTACTTTTGCACGCAAATCTCACCTCGTAATACGGGCCCTTCTTATTTCCTTCTTCCGATTTTTGCCTTCTTTATTCACTCCTACAAGCAATGTTCCAGGCACCCAGAGGAGATCCTCGTAAGAACAACAACGAGAGGCGAGATGCTCATGGGAAAAAAAGCTGAGAATGAGAAAATGCGAGGGAAACGGGGTGAGGAGGCGTGACACGGTCATGTTTAATGCATCGCCGCCGCGACTTCTTCGGGGGCGTCCGTATAGACGCCCTGACGTCATCGACCGCAGACGCTCATGTCAACACGGCGACGACTCCGCGCAGAGGAACAGGGACACGACGAAGTCGGTGAAGAAGATAAACAAGCCCCGAAATCAGCTCACTCCGAGTGCGAGGAGTGCACTGTAGTCCTTCCTAGTTTCTTGAAGGTTGCGCTGGTTCGAACATCAGGCTCTTCCGCCTTGCAAGAGACGTCTCTGAGACGTCGCTTCCATATTCTATGCTAAGTTAATAATATTCTGATTATTTTGGTTGCTAGGAGACGTTGCTATAAATTTCTACGCTGCTTTCATTGTAATTACTCCTGAAAAGCTAATATGAAGTCACACATTCGGGACACTGTTGCATGCGAAGGTCTAATAGGAACTTGCGGATGTCCTGACTTCCTTCTTGAAGTTCACGGGCACTGCGCCAGCGTGGAGTACCTCACAAATACATCATGTCCTCCTTCTCAGTTGCTGCAGCGTTGCTATAACGTTTACTAAGACTTTAACACACTTATACTGTTACTGATGCAAGCAGCTGTGTGATTCCTCTTCATCTACAACCAGCTTGAAGTCACACTGCCGCCGAAGAAAAAAATCTGGATCTTCGCCTACTTCATTATATGGGGGCGTAATTTAACCCTCCAGTCAGCTGGCCTGTCGATCGTCGTAATATTAAAAACGTTAAACGCTTACACGCGTGACTGACACTCCATAAATATGGCGACGACCACATTTGTCGACGACAGTGGACACTCACCCTAACGCTTTTCTCACGGAATGCCATTAAACAGAGGGACTACAAACCTATCGCTGAAATATTCCTTGCTATATCAGCCACCATTCTGGATGTCACGCTGCTACCTTTCTCATGACGCTGCGGTTGTTATAAGGGCACCGCTCACGGTAATCTCAGAAATCTCTGCACCGCGAGGCAGCTCAAGCGATGTATTCTTAGCAAAAAAAAAAAAAAAACGATTGGGCGGTTGCGTTGGTACCAGTATGTTTCAACGCCAATTTCGGCAGGCATGCTTCTATTTTTTCTATTGATTTCTATATCTGGGTACCATCCGTTTCTTATACAAAGTTTTGGTCATATCAGTAGGTTAGCACTTCTAATGTGCAAGCTAACGCCCGCCAGACTACGAGCTAAGTACTCGCTTAAGCTAGCTTCCCCTCACAAGCGTAGCTATTGCGGAGAAGACAGCTCTAACGAAAGGGAGCAGGTTTTGAGCAATCTCCCTTGCAATACCATGATAACAGACAGGCGTGTTGTGAGAGTAAATCGAAATAACAGAAGAAATTCACAGACATTAAAGCAGCATTTTCCTCTCGCCAAAGGTACAGAGGAGGATAAGAAAAGCTTTTAGTATGCGCACACAAACAGCAGCTGCAACCCCCCCACCGCCACCGCACACACACACACACACACACACACACACACACACACACACACACACACACACACACACACACACACACACACACACACGTATTTATATATAATGGCTCGCGATCTAAAACACTCCTACCAGCCAGTTCTCCTGAGCTTCGCGTAAGTGTTCGCATCTGGGCCCAACTCGGGATTTGAGAAATTCCGCCTCAATATTTACGGAAAACTCCTATCAGCAGAAAAATAATTTTGAATTCGCCGTCAACCCTCATGTGTGCTTCCCCACTGAACAGCGTTGTTATGTAGTGAAGTGTAACAGGAGTGAGAAGGGGCCTACGGCTTTCACGCGACATAGAGCATTTTGTACCTTCATTACATGACTGCGCATGCGCGTCATCATTGCGAGTACCAACTTCACTAGTAATAATTGGTATCTGTATACGACGCTGCTGAGACCCCACAAAAATAAATAAAAACGTGCTGTTATTTCCTTTCGTCACTCACCCCCCTTCGGTCGCGAGTGTACGCATTTGTATGCCTTCAGGTTGGCAGGCATGCACATGTAGCGTCAATGGTGCATGTAAAAGTGCTCCTCACAGAAATAATAATTTTTGAGGTTATAGAAGATAATTACGAGGCACTCCGTAGTGGAGGTCTCTGGAAATTTCGACCACCTAATGTTCTCTACCGTGCAATGAAATCGCACAGTACACGAGCCTCAACATTTCACCTCCGTCGAAATGTGACCGCCGGAGGCCGGGAATCGAAGCTGCATCTTTTGATTCAGCAGACAAGTACCATAACGACTGTACCATCTACGTGGCTGCTGGCCCCGCCACGGTGGTCTAGTAGCTACGGCACTCGGCTGCTGAGCTGAAGGTCGCGGGATAAAATCCCGGCTGCATTTGAATGGGGGCGGAAATGTCGAGGCTCGTGTACCGCGCGGTTTCAGTGCGCGGTAGAGAACATCAGGTGGTCGAAATTTCCATATCCCTCCACTACGGCGTCTCGCATGATCATGTCGTAATTTTGGCACGTAAAACCCCAGAAATCAACCGATTAATCGAGGTGGCTGACCTTCACAGCACACATCACAAGCTACCCGGCAGTAACATGCGCTCCTCCCGCAGCGCACTCTATTGGAAGCGACCTACAGATCTTGCACGCAATGATCACATATGCCAGCACAAAAGGGAACAAAATAAGACGACAAGCACGCGCGGTATAAGTAGGGAGGCTGCTCTATATTCCGATTACGATCGACGCCGCGAATGCGGCTATTCCCGGAAGAAGCGCTCTTCTTTCTTTAGAACCAATCAATCATACGGAGAGCGCGAGCCCGAGATGAGCCACCGATTCACGCATGCAGCGTGCCGCTGGCCGATTTAGCTTCCGCTCTGGAGCAGGCAAACGCACCTCCGGCCGCATCGGCGATTACGTATGGCATCATCTCTGCGCGCGTTCATTACCGATGCTCGAGCGCAGATGCATTTGCGCTGTCTCGCCAGGGAGCTTCGTAGAGAAAAAAAAAAAAAGCACGCGTCCGTTAGTTCCAGCCAAGGGATTAACTAGAACCCGCGCTCTACATCGCTATACTTGCTGAAGACGAGAAGAGTTTGTATTTACTTCAGTAACTACCGCTAGTTAATGGCGTCCAATACGCAAAATCAAATTCAGCAATCTCAAGACACCGTTAAAGGACTGACGCTGCCCCCTTTCCCAAAGAAAAAATGTAGTTTTATGTTATAGGCTTTTATTTGCCGAAAACCACGGTGCATTTGCGAGGCGCGCAGTGGTGGGGCACTGCGGATTAAAATTTTCCACCTGTAGTTCTTTAACGCACTCACAATGTTACGTGCGCGCACGCACGCTTATTTTTTTTTTTTTTTCGTTTGCGCCCGAATGCGGCTGTTCTGACCGGGAACATTACCGGCGTTTGTGAACTCAAGCGACGCAACAAACGTTGCCCGCTTTCTACCATGGCGGCCGTACAAATACGCCTAAATAATACTATTAAATGTCAAAACTTAACAATCGGTATAACTTTCTTTACTGTTGGCCCATCAGAAGCGACGATTCATATATTTAAGCGCTTACAGAAAAGACTGTCTGCATTTCCAGACACATTATTCACGCACTGTCATTTTCCCTTCACCGAGGCCCATTAACTGCCCTCTACAAAACGCTGTCAATTGTAGAAGTAATGTTCTTGCGGTGTTTCGTTCGTACGTTCGCCACTGGCGGTAATCTCTCGCAGATTACGCAAATGTTTCGCCCGCGAATGTGCGCGAACGTTATTTCGCCGCCTTTCTAGATGTGCACGTGTGAATACACATACGAGCATCTATCGCGAACTCTGCGAGCACTGGTCGATGCGAAGCTCTTTGATTGTCGTTGTATTTACCGTCGGAGCATCGCTATAATTGGTCAAGGCATATCCGGAAGATTATCTTTTATCAGTTTTTTTTTTGTCTGATTGAGTCGTTGTTTAGCACTGAAGGAAATGAAGACTAATGAAAGTGCCACACGGTGGCAATGTCACTATAGTGCGCGGAATAACCGGCACTTATGAAAGCTTTTTTTTTTCATAGCCGAAGAAAACACTGCCTGGTAAAAAAAGAAGAAGAAAGAAGGACTAACACCTATTACAGAATATAGGAAGGCACGCGAATACACACTCTCCTTTTCGCTGACAGGAGGTGGCTGTCATATATATAGGCTCCACCCAGACATAAATAATCAAGCTGCGATACCAACAACATTTTCATCATGCGTTGAGGTCTTTGTAATGATGGTATTGCTAGTATCTTTATGCGAATTAAATCTACGGATGTTATCAGTTCCATAGCTGATGTGGAGCGCACGAGCTGCCTATCCCTACAAAAATGACCAAGCAGCAGAATTTTTCTCTGAAACTCACTGACCATCGCGCTCTCGCAACATACAGTGGAAGCAAGAATTCAAAACTGAATGCTGAGTTAAAGTCTTGTACTCTTCGAAAAATGAAGAGAACGCGTAGGGAATGAAGCTGTGATTACCTCATGAACATGCGGCGACGACTTCACAGCTTTTCTTTTGTTGTTGGCCTTAACGGTCGTATGTGAATAGCACCATTAGAGTGCCGCAACGCCTTGTCACATGGCTCTTCACGAAGAATTTGTCTCTTAAGCAAAATTTTCAATGTGCTCTGTTTGGTAGCTCATTTGTAATCTCAAATGATTACCAGACCAATGACATTTCCCTTTTCAATTTTTACAGCTTTCTCTTTTCTTTAGTGATTTTGTTCGTGTTTTTAGTTGAAATATTTCATCACGAGTATCAAATCGGATCACGTTTATCGCAGGATACGTGCTACCTCCTAGTTACGCCTAGCCAAACCTACAAGTACGAAGTAGAAGCGTGAAGAATGTTCGGTCGCTCTATTCAAGCTTTTTTGTTTAATTGTTCTACAACTTCGAGAAATGGAAACGCAGCGTTACCCCTATTGCAAAAAATTCCTCGCACGTTGATCAAAGTCATTTTACATTCGGTCGCGGACAGAACCTGTCTTGCCGCGTCTTCCGGATAACTCAAAAACACCTGAAATTCCATAACGCACGCAAGTACATGCATATCGTTATCTCGGCTGAATCAAGTCCGAAGGCGTACTCTTCTCTTAAGTAAGCTTTGTCTCTTTAGCGAAGTATCACGTTGATTGTTCGAAATAAACCACACCGCATAACTCCCAACAATACCAGACACAACGCGCGCGGAAGGCACCTGCGCGGAACAAATATCTAGTACACGGGGTCAGTTCTGTCTGAGGAGGCTTGTAACGATTTTCGAACCGCTACACATAGCGTAATACATGTGGCATTCACGACTCAAACGTTACACAGAAAACAAAAAACCAGCACGCCAAAAATAAAACTCTACATATGGACGGACGCGTTTTCCGCCATTATTTATAGCATAGCGAATTACTCGCATAGCATAGCGAATTCGCTATGTTATGCGTACAGTCATGAGCACAAATTATCTTTAGATATGGTATACCTGCAGTAATCAAGCTACTACTCATTTGTGCAACAAAATTTGAAACGAGAAGCTACACGTTGCTTTTACTTATACTACCACATGCACGCATCTGTCCTTTTCGTACTATTGCATAAAAACATCTCGTAAGCTCCATATTATGCTTTTGCAAACTACAAAATACACCGCAAGTTTTTACTGAGTTAGGAGGAAACATGAGCCATATCCATACGCGAGCTTTATGTGCGTCGCGTGCCTTGCTACGCATTCTCCTATTCATCCAAGGCTTCTGACTAGAATGAACACACCGTAAGAAAATAAAGGAAACACCTGCGCCCCTTAATTCTTATTGCCTTTACGCGGACTAAAGGCGCGTTGCTAAGTCGTGCCTACATAAAACGATTTTCGCAGCAAGTGGTGCCCATGAGATGGTTGCTTCTAAGTAGCAGGCGTCGACCTCGAACCCGTGCTACTGTCGAATAACTGCGGAGATGTACACCACTCACAGACCCTGTTTGGGGCACAGCCATTGAGATGTAGAATGAACTCCACTCGTCAAATGTCCAATGCTCCTCGTTCAACTATGGGATTTTCCACTGGCTGGCAGCCTTCGCAACTCTAAAATCCAGCGTCGGCATGAGCTCTAACATGCTACCACACAGAATTCCAGCTTACATGTGACGTCACCAACACAGCTTCTTCGTGTACTGTTGCTGCAACGCGGCTGCTATAATGATGTCAACGCAGCAGACGCCACCACTTTTTCAACGTGAGAAAGACGCGGCCGCAACGTTATCATACTTTTCCCAGATAACGGCACAATCTGCATGCGATGTCGTGATAATGTTCGCATTACGTCGCGAATCTCTGTTTCCTCTGCTGATGCTAAAACACAGGAACCTCAATGACAGCACTGCAAGCCAGGAAAAGCTCTTCGGAAGCCTACGTTTGGCGGGCCCATGTTTGAGTACATTACCGTCTAATACCAGAAAAGTAGGAGAGAGAGCCTGATAAAAGGTTGGTCTTTTCATGGAACACTGTTTACGCGCGTTTGTTTGTCATTACGACATATTGGACGATCCTCGCACTTGGAATTTTCGCTCGAAGGGCGTTCCATGTTTTATTAAACCAACTGTCGGAGTGCTTTCTGTTTCAATCTCTTGTTTCTCTAGTCCGCCTGTAACGCGAGTATAATGTAGACTGCAACGTCCAAAGCAATATCAATGACGCCGGATGAACAGTTATTCGCCGTCCAATTTTCTCACGTCCCTTCGCGCATTAATAAACAACGCAACAGCCCCTGAAACTGCAACAAAGGGTGCCCCCCTCGTTCTCCCAGGCGAATCAATAATCGATATTCCGGATGCGGTTTGGGAGAACAGAGACAGAGATAATTACGGGGAGTCCTCCCTCAGCTACGATCGAGCAGACTTAAAATAACCGAGCTTGCGGACAATTCCTCTATACGTTAAATCGTGAACACGGTGTACAATAATACGAAGAAGTTCGAGAGAAAAAGTCTCGGCGAAGCTCTGCCTGTATATCGCGTCACAAATATGTAGTTCAAGAAGGATTTGGCGTTTCCTGCCCCGGAAGCGTTCATTGCACCATCGGTTCATTCCGACGAACTGGCACGGTACGGGCGGCTGGCTTGCTCGAAGCGCCGAAAAGTCGCTCTCGCGGAAACTTTTACGACGCGCCTTTACTGTACACAATCGATAGGAAAAAAAATACCGTATGTCTCGCCATATAGGAATGTGAAAGCATTGGAAATCGTCGCCGGCGCCTGGAATACAAAAGGGGGCGAGTGGTGCGGTGTCTCTGCAGACGCCTGGCATCGCGAGCGGAAGAAGAAAGCACATCGCCCGGAGCGTTTTGAATAGCTGGCTGCGTGACGTGGCCCCCGGCCATTTGTCTGGTAGCGAGGAAGAGGATGCATTTGTATCATACATTATCGGAGGCTTTCTGTATATTGTTTGCAACTTATGAAAGGTCAGTGCGTTAATTCAGAAGGGTAGCGCCGTCAGGCAAAGCAAAAGCTGCAACGTATTACGTGGACGGAGAGCCATGAGTAACGGCGGATTTTCAGCCGCATCAGTCAACATGGTCGGATCACGTTAAGAGTTGGCGATGGCGCTACTGTTCTAGGGAATGTTGGGCCTCGGAATACCGTTGGACACCACATCTCGCGACGCGGGGTTTCAGATTTTATCGGGGCTACAGATGGTTTTATGAAAGTTAAGGTTCGCGAAGTTGTAAAGTACACTTGCATGTTCGAAGGAGTCTTGTACGCTGCTTTCGCTTGAACATAAGATGTGTCTTTCTATCATCGTCTCTATGAAATGCTCTTTTTTCACGTGATCGAGAAGGCTGTTGGAACACAATTACGGTTAGTGTTATCTTTTGACGATTAAACAGGTGTTATAGAGTTACATGAGCCACAGTTCCGTACATTAGTGTATTTTTTGTTTGTCGTCGCAAGGCCGCGGCTGTTGGGAATCGACGGTAGAAGCTTTCCCCTGAGAAGGTCATAAATGGGCTCACGCTGATAATACATTTGCGAAAAGCCTCACCAGAGGCATAGCTGGTGGCCCTAAAAAGCATTGACGTAAACGGCTCATTAAAAAGAGCAATTTCTGGATTAAACGTTTGAACAAATTGATTAATCGATTTCTGGGGTCTTACGCCCGAAAACAACGATATGATCATGGGAGACGCCGTAACGGAGGGCTCCGAAATTCAATCGACCACCTAGGATTCATCTAAGATCCTTTGACGTGCATTGACGGATTGAACAATAATGGTTCACATTTTTGCGGCAGATATAAGATCCACCGAAATGGAAGACGTAACTTCTATTGATTCGCCGGTATATTGGTGCTTCATAACATTTCCTGCTTACCGAATTAAATCTGATATAGTCAGTCAACATATCAATCAATCAATCATATCATATATATCATATCATATCAATCAATCAACATATTCACATAAACATTAAAGCCGAGTGACAATATAAAAGGCCACTACACTACATGGTTTGACTAGAATCGTGACACAGTACAAATTTATAGTATACAGTAAGCTAAAAAGCGCGAGTTACCAGAACACGTGGCCCACATTTAAATGAGGACAGTCAGAAAAGAGTTATACATACAAATGTAACTCCCCTACGCAGCGAAGCGGAAACGGCGCTAGCTACAAAGTCTCGGTCGGTACCAGTCTGCGCTACGTTACGTACGATCTATAAATGCTGCCACACCAGCAAATCGAGCGAACCGCGAACAGGATTCTTTCAAGTATAGACTGTATACCTACCTGCGAAGCATCACGGCTGCTCGCGAGTTGCACGTGCTTTGGCACAGCTGCCAGAACGCGGTGAAGCACGAAGCTTACGCAGCAGCGTACGGCTGTAACGCGCCTCGGTCGCAACGACACACAGGTACTCACGAGCGTCTGCTGCTGTCACAGCAGTTAACACGCAACACCCAGTTTGTCAATGGGCCCGAGCGAAAAAGAAAAAAAAAAAGAGAATTGGCATTCAGAGCGTGCCACTTGCCCACGCGTGACTTCTTCATTGCACGCCCTCCCGCTGGTTTCAATGCTAAGTCCCGGAAATTACTGACGCCCTCGGACTTTGTGCACAGTGAGACCACTTAATCGGCTAGATCATGTACGGTTAAGCTACTACACCGCCAAGATAGAAATGCAGCCTAAGCGCGTATAGGTGTCTCGAGGTGTAATGCGCTTCCTTGAACAAAAAATATACAAACAAGCAGCATTACACGAAAGCATGACGTTCCACATTTCTTGATGTGGGCCGTCTTACTTCCGCATTTCTTTTAATTCGTTCGTTTGCGTTTGGCACACTAAGTGAGCTTGCGATGTCAACATGCGCAAGCTTGTACGGTTGCAATTACAACGTTGAAAGGCTAGTTGCAAGCACTTCTATAGTTGCAAGCACTCCTGGTGTTGAAAGCACACCTGGAGTTACAAGGCTAGTTGCAAGCACTCCTTGTTTCAAGCACTCCTGGCGCTTGTGAGATGACAAATAAGGTTAAGTGACACACCGTTATCTTGATGCAGTACACCGCGGTACCGCATGAATGCTCCTCATTTTGTGCGTGAATGCGATCATAATGTTACGAACAGGCTAATTCGCAGGTCAAACGGTACATGCGAAAGATAAAGATATCAATTAAAGAACGCCGGGACACCGATTAAAAGCGAGGAACTGTCTTCAAGGAGATCGACAGCACAGAAAACAATCTTCAATAGCATTCAAAAGGAGCGAAGTAAGGGTATGATTGATCTGTGTTTCATGTTCCAATAGCTGCTGCAGTTTTTCTAAACCCATCAAAGTGCTCGGAGCAACAATGCCTGAGCTGAAATATCTTAATGTCCGCGAAACCATCCAAGAAGTGTTGGAAAGTGGACCTTGCAGAGCTCTAAAACTTGAAGCCCTGGTTCTTTCGTCGTCTTTTCGAACGCGATATCGCGTATAAGGGACGACGGTTCGCATTGCGTAAGGAGCCACGAACCATTTCAGTTCATCTGACTGCACCGGTCATCAGAGCACAGTCATATCTCGTTTTTTTATTTCTTTCGTAGTGCTTTCTTTATGTGAGGTACTAAAAAGGCAGGAGAGAGAGGAGCAGAAAACGACGGCAATGTTGAAAACACGACGAAGCCGGTGATAAAACGATGGTGTTAGCGCATTTACCAGCATGTCAGCGATAGTCCAGATCTCGGGGCTTCAGAGTGGCCAGGTATTTCTTTTCATTACACAACCACATGACGTACCATCATCTGGTGTCAGTGACCTTACCGACATATTTATTTCGTCTCTCTACGTGCATCAATCAACCAATAACGACAAGCCGTGCTGCTCTATACTCATAAAACCACTGCCGTTGTGCCATGTCCCAACGAAGCATTTCGAAGCTGCTTAACAACGAACTAGCCACTGTTCGCCACTATTCGAAGCAGCTCTCGCTTGTGGCTCATGTTGGAAGCGAAGCGCCAGTTTGTCGATATTTGCCGCACATTACAATATAGCGATGGTAAAGAACTTCAACGGCCAGCTTCGTGATGAGTGACGAAGCCGTTTGGTCATTGCTCCCGTATGTAACTGGACTTTTGCTTCCGAATAGGAATGCACGAAACACATAGACTCAGTGATCCGCTGCGACCATTGAACAGGGCGGGGTTTGTCGAGGCTAACTAGCGTATCTTCTCAATGCTTTGGGCTGTGACCAGAAAACGCCAGCGTGATTTGGGTGACTTAGTTAAATGAAAACGGATGAGACGATCGGGGCTTGATATAAACTTCTCAAGTCTCACATTCACAGTTGTCTCATCTTCTCCCGCAAGCAGGTTTTCCCTACGGTTCCAGAAGAGACTGCCGTTTACAGTATAGCAGACAAGCGCAAAACTTTATTTGGTGATATGTAACTCAAGCTTCAAACATACAAATCATCGTATCGCGTGTTAAACATCCTTAGAGATAATTAACAAAAATGCAATCTGTATATATACTAAAAACGAAGTCGGAAATATCGGTAACGACTGCCAGCCAGGGGATAAATACAGACTGTTTTATATTTAGCAGGCAGCCGATGGAAGTCTATAGGCAAGTCGGCGTTCATATAAAGCAATGCCGTATATATTGTCACGTGGTCGTGACGCTGAAGAACGCAGAACTCACAGCGCGCGTGTCACAGGAAAGTGATAAAGGCGTTCGCCTTAAACGAACCAAAACAACCACACATGTCAGTACTTTAGAAAGGTGACAGCTTGGACTAGTTGGCAGTGTATCATATCTTAACATTACAACGCTAACTCTACAAACGGCAGGATGACGGATGACAGCGTTCAGCCTTTCCCGGCGTCGTCCTTCCATTTATGCCCTTACGACATACTTCCACGTTGATTAATCACGTTTCCTCAATCTGCGACGCGTTACTTTACGTCGAATCCTCAAACGCTCTTCGTATACTCGCACACCTCCAATACAATATAGTTTGTTTTTGTTTTGTTCATTCTTTCCTGTCGCGAGCGCGGGCAGACTCTCAAGAACTGTGCTCGTGCAAAATGTACGGGCTCAACCACATTTACTGGGGACGCCTCGTTAGTATTAAAATCGGTAAAATTAGAAGATTCCTTCCACTTCATGGGGGAACTGTGCTTTTTTTTTAATGGTCGTATCGGTAAACAAAAGTAGGATTATTTTTCTGTATCTTTTTTTCATAACGTTATACGTTAGCCATCGCCAGACACGAGCCGTTGAGTACTTGAACAATGTGTTTTATCTGACCAGTGTACCAATTTATGGGCTCCATTACTAACTCATTTAGGTTGGCTGCGACGTACTCTACGTGATAAGACGTGAACGTGTTCGCTTCTAAAGGAGATACGATTCCATATCTGCGAGAGCGAAGAGGTGGTCAGACGAATCACCGTCTGCTGGAGGTTAAGTTCGCCACCAGTGCGTCACGGAGCAACGCGTTTGCGTCGTTTCATACTTGCTGCCTAGCGAAATTAAAAAAAAAAAGAGCTGTATTAAAAAAGCTGTGCACTGCAATACAACGAACTCAAAACACGAATTTCCCGAAAAACAAGCAATGCACGCTGGAAGTGCTCACTTCGCTACTTTGGCGCTGACACTATACAGTATGCGAAACCCGAATTTTGCTCTTGTCGGGTTAAGAAGCGTCAGACGCGTATGTAGTTTTAAAAAAGCACAATGTGCCTCACTGCATGAAGCCAGTAACATGAAACTGTGCGCGCCGCGTGCGCCTGAAATCTACCGCCGGCCTTCCATCTAACGCGAAATTTGTCACAGATGGGACACGGTGTATCAAGCGCTTGAATAAATGAATCCTGTGCGTTTGTCTTTGCATTCATAACCTACAGGGAACGTAATACACTAAACCAATGTATTCCTGTCACCGCTGCAAATTCTCTTTTTTTCGCCACAGTTCGCATATGGTGATTGAGATCGTCACAACGTCATTATTTTTTATTACAATCATTGAGTTTGCGCCAAAAGGAAAACTTAAATTGCTTTTTCCCAAGAAATTAAATGAGATTTCTCTGCGGGGCATCCTTTCGCAGTGCAGGGCTTCTATAGATGCGTCAGCCTGTCGGGTATATATATCAGGAGGAATTTTTCCACTTGCAAATATGCGATACTGGTTACGGAATAAGAACATCTACGCCAGTCAACCCTAAAGTTAAAAACGTACTGCGGCTAAAAATCTCAGGTTTAAAAAGAAAGAGCTTTAATACGTTCTTACGATCTCTTCATTAAAGCACGACTAAAAATAGTCTTTCTTACACACGAAACACCTGACCATATTAACAACGATAGAAGATACGTGCCGTATACATTCGAAACTTAATCGCTTCGAAGACACTGATAAAAGAAGTTTTTGATTCCTACAGCATCCGATGTTCACACAGATAAGCGATTCCGCGGAAAGGGGAATCCTATTTTCCACATACGCGAATGTAAATTGTCCATCGAGTCTGTGTCGTATCCTTGGCATTGAAAACATTGAACTACGTTCGCATACTTTAGTTTGTGCGTTCGAAATGCGAATAAATTCAGTTGTTTTCCTTTTTTTGACAAACCATGGTGTTTTTCGCTTACAGTACGTAGGTACTGTATACATAGAAAGACTTGTATTTCACGCATCGTCATTCCGAAGCTCCTTAGCGCGAGCATCTAGAGCCGCTTTCACGGAGACCACGACAAGGTTCAGCCTGAAACGCATGTAGTCACGCGTGCCTCTAACACATATACAGCAGCTGCCACACCATCGCCTTTCGCAACCGTCCCGACAGTTCCGGTAGCCAGAAGCGACCACGTTTTCTTCGAAGACGCCGATAAGGAGCAATGCCAGCAAGTACGGAAGCTAATCTTCGCCCCTTCATCCGTCATTTCATCGACGCGTACGGACGGCATTCATTCACGCCTCACAAGCTATAGCTTATCGCGAGCACAGTTTTTTCTTCTCTTTTCAGTACTCACACCGGTAGTCATTGTGCAGTCTCCGTACTACATAAAAGTATAAGCCAAGAAAGTGAAACCCTTGGGGAGCTCATGTTGCACGGACGGCCATTCATGCTTTTCTATCCGTACGTTTCATCGTGCGTTTGACGGGAGAAGGAAGGTTGCGTATACACTGCTGTGGCCGAATGTTACGCCATCGTGTAGCACTTCGTAGTTGATAAGAAGGCGCGGAAAAGCGAGAAGCACGTCACGCCTTCCAGAACTTCGCTGCCAATAAAGCGCAAAACAACCGGAACTGCATTGCTTCGGTTCTTCTAGTTGTTGGCTGTCCGTGTACTTGTCAGTGACAAGACCGGCAGAGCGCGCAAATCGTTGTTTGTTAGGATGGATAGAGAAGGAAACTCGCTTTCCTAAAATTCTTCTGCCGAATACGATCGCGTAATTATTCAGTGGTCAGAGGAAAATGATATAACCTTATAAGTAGTGCTCAAAAAAAATCTTTAATGATAGTGGGCGAAAATTTCCGTCATTGCTAAGGTTGGCATGTTCAGCGAGAGCAGCACTACCGATGAGAAAAGCAAGAGAACGAACGCCTTATAAGATGCTCCGGTCCCAAATCGTATCGCTCCTTTCAGAATACGCGAACAAAATTTCTCAGCGCATCGATGCGCAAAGGTAAGACAACGGATCGCACAAATATTCATGGTTTATACCGCACGTTTTTCACTGCTTGTGTTGATGGAGTGGTCAGTGCTTAACGTCCCCAAAAAACATGATGTCCTCTGATCCGAATAACGAAGTGATCATCAGTGGCTTAGCGGCCACACGTGACTAATTTAAAGGGCAGTTTCTTCTTCACTAATCAACTGTCGTCTTCACATTTGCGAACGGCACTCGTGGTCTCGAAACAACGGTGCGAGGGGCAGCTCGTTTTGTGTTTGGAGGAGTAGCAAGTATCAAGAAAACGCCCGACAACAAGCTGAGAGCGGGCGTTAGAATTTTTTTTTTTTTTCGTCGACGCGTAATCGAGCTAATTCCGTGACAGCAAGCGCACGTCCACACTCACCCAGGAAGAGCGAAGGCCGACCCGAACGCGTCTCCGTTGCACGCCAACTCGAGCGTCACCGGCGCGTCGTCGGGCACCTGTCCGAGCAGGCAGTTGGCGTGCTCGTAGCCCGTCAAGCACGTTCCGTTCACGCGCAGCACCACGTCACCGGGCCGGATGAGTCCCGTGCGATCGGCTTCGCCACCGGGCACCACGGCGTGCACCACGGCGCGCACACCTTCACCCAACGCTCCTCCGCACGTGGTGGCTTGCAGGGAACCACGGCGGGCCCTGGCCGGCGAGTTCATGGGACTGCACCGGGGGCTGCTGCCGCCGACCACGGCGTTCGTCGAAGGCGGCGGTCCGAGCACGAGGCCCAGGCCGCCCTGGCGTCGCTTCACCAGGGACACCGGACGGGACGACATCGCTTGCTGCCGCGCGGAGGGAGCCGGGCGTCTCCGCGCGCAAAACTTCGGCGCGCCGCTTTTGCGCGGATTTTTCCCGCGCCCCGCAGCGGACGGGTGAAAGAGAGGAGGAGAGGAAGGGTGGGGGGAAGCCCGGGAGGAGTCCCAGGAGTCAGAAAGAGAGGACGAAAGGGAGAGAGGCGAGAGATCGGTGAGAAGGTGGATGCCATGCAGCGTGCTATTGAACGTGAGTGTGTGCGTTTGTGTGTGTTTGTGCACCTTTCGCCCTCCCTCTCCTCCTCCTCCTCTTCTTTTTCTAGTCAGCTGTTCTTCGCTGTTAGCGGGACGCGGGGAAGAGTCGGCCGTAAGAGGGCGAGGATGAATGAGAGAAGGCGCCAATCTGAGAAACGCTTCCCCAGATCTAGGGAATTTCTGGGATCGCGCGCGGAGCGCATCCCGGAGTCGGGACCCGTGGCTCAGAGAGGGGCGGGGCTCGAGATGCTCGGGCTGCGCGACTAACTAATGGCTAGGCGGCTAATGACGCTTTAAAAACGAAAATCTCAGTAGGATTCATCTTTTGTTTATTGAATATTCATTTTGTAACGATGAAGTGAAAGTTACTAAAATGAAGCTCTGCGCAAGTGGTCGATGCCGTTGGAAGCAACAGTTAGTGACTATTGGAAACACTGTTCCATCTCAGTTTTGTGCCGCCGATATCTCTTATGAGGCAAGGTAGCCCTGATATTGAATATTCCTGTTCATTTAGTAATATTTGCGGAGGCTTACAAGTGCCTGTGCTCCTCGGCATCTATAGTTAATTCAGCATTTATAGTTTCTCACACTATGCAGTCATTATTTCTTAATTTATGGTTTGTTGGGGGGGCCAGAATAACAAATAATGCTTACTATAGACAATTAGTTAAAATGATGCTGTTTTTTTTTTCCTCGAAGACAGGTGCATAAACCCCAGACTACAAAGCGATAAGAACTTATAAGCATGTCCACTGGGTATGAACCACAGATCCAATTAGCGTGCCATAAGTTCGCGCATCTTGTCATTTCTATTCCCTTTGCATCAGTCATCAAAAACTGTTTTCAGTATGAGTAAAAATGATATAAGACACTTGCATTCCGCGGCATTACAACGGGACGAACTCATCTAAAACAGGCGTCTGCTCAGCCACTAAGCGAGAAAGCTATGCAGTAAACACAACCTCTCGTGGGCAGGACGGACGGATGGGTTGAGAAAATACGGAACACAGCAGTGAGAAGCGAGGAGAGGTGTCGGGAAAACATGCATGAACAAGCTCAACTAAATCATGAGGGTTTACTGGGATCCTGAATATACTATATTTCACTGCAGTACAACGGTGACCTGGCATTATCATTTAGTGAGCCCCTATCACTTTGTGATGACTATCAATTGGTGATCGAATTGGTGATGAACCCACATCTCATTGTTTTTTGGCTGAATAAACTGTTTTCTCGGCAAATGAGTTCTGCACTAACCCGCGAGGTGGAGTAACGTTTATGAAAGGGAAAATTAGCATCCACCCTTTTGTCACACAAGGCTACAAGGAAATCCGTACGAATTCCTCAGAAACGAAAGCTTCCTAGTTGCCGAAAAGTTCGTCCTGGTCCGGGGTGCGAACCCGGAACCAACGCCTGTCCGGGGCGCTCGCTCTGCCAGTTGGGCTCACCAGCAGGCTAGCGATTTCTCGAGTTAGCCTGCACGCATGACATCTGACGATGGTCGTCTGAATGCTATGGGGTGGCAACAAATTTTAACGGCGGAGGTGGTCAGTGGCTCATTGTCCGTTGTTTGCGCCTGTCACGCAAGAGGGAAAATCCGACTTACTGTTTCCCTGGACCCACTATTTACATTCTTACCCTCATCCCACCGCTATATGAAAGTGATTATTCGAAGGGCAATCTAGAAAGAAAGAACAAAAAAAGGAAGAGGCGTGAAGTCCACTGATGCATGATAGCGATCATGCGAAAGACAACCTAGAAAGAGGTAAAAAGAGAGAGAACAAGAAAAAATCTTCGGGATATGCGGAAGGAAACACCGGAGCAGTTGTCACCCTCGCCTCACTACCCACGCCCTAGCCCACTGCGGTTCGGTTAAGGAAAGGGCGCCATTTTGTGCAGCCCTCTATGGGTGTGTGTGTGTGGGGGGGGGGGGGGGAGGGGGGCTAGGGCAAGGGTCTGAAAGAAATAGAAAGGAGAGAAAGGCCGTAGTGGAGGGTTCAGGGTAACTTTGTTCATCAGGGTTTCTTTAACATGCACTGACAACTCACAATGCACGGGCCTCTGGCATTTTCGCTTCCATCGAAAATGCAACCGCCGTGGCCGGGATCGAACCCGCGCTTTTTGGTATGCGGCGGAGCACCATAACCACTCCATCACGGCGGGGAACTGAACCCACTCAAACATGGACCCGCCACAGTGTTCCAGCAGCTATGACACTCGACAGCTGATCCGAAGGTCGCGGGATCGAATCCCGGCCGCGGCGGCTGCATTTCAACGGTGGCGAAATGTTGAGGCCTGTGTACTGTGCGATTTCAGTGCACGTTAAAGAACCCCAGGTCGTTGTATTTCCGGAGCCCTCCACTACGGCGTCTTTCATAATCAAATCGTGGTTTTGGGACGTAAAACCCCAGAACTCAACCAAATCAATCACTCGTACATGATAATGAGAGCGCGCGCGCGCCGACGCGAGCTCTTTCTCTCCGTGGATCAGGCGCGGCGGGAGTGCACGAGAAGCCGAAGCTACAAACAGCTGTTTGTGGTTTCGGCCAAAGTACAAACAGCGACGCTGTTTGTCCATCTGCACGGTAGTGAAATCACGATGAAATGTTTTGCTGCGTCCTTCGACGGTGGCAGGAAATCTTCGTGATTCGCACTATTAGAAGCCGTAACTACATTGGTTCTCGCTTTGGCTTTAACACATGAGCGCTAAGACACCTGCAAAAGCGACAGGCATGCGTGTAGGGTCCGTGTTGTGGTGAACTTACGTGAGGTCCATGCTGAGTCCCCGCTGGGGAGAGATGACGGTGAAATCGAAACGATATCGAAGACTGTTGTCGTCGCTCGTCGAATGCAAATTCCACGAGCGACAACAAGACAAGTGGTCGAGTCCACTTCATAATTGTGCTTGTGTTACGCGCATTCTCCAGTGATTGCATTGTGCTCGCGCATATTGAAGAACATACCACATACGAGAGCATTCGCACCGCGCGCTCGGTGAGGTTAGAGAATAGTCTTAAGCTGTGTAATTATTCACATCCTTACAGTAGTTTCCTACACATTAGTCTCGCATTGCGCCAGGCGATAAGATCATAAGACCGACAATGTTGCCCCCCCGCCCCCGAAAAAGAAAATCTCGACGCCAAAGGAAAAAGAAATAAAGAGAGAGGAAGGAAGAAGAACTACGTAGACATCACAATGTTTAGTTCAGTGTCATATTGTCAGTACCCACGGGCATTTCTAGCCTGAGAGCGATTACACATTAATAACATCGCTTAAGACGCCCCTAGAACCGCCGAGAATTGGCCGCCTTGTGGACAGTATAACGGATGCACGCATAGTAACTGCATGACATCATGGAAGAACCTAAAAGTGCCGTTGCATGCGGCGTGTTTGCCGTTTCCCAACGCTTGCATGTAAGAAAGCAAACAAAAACAAAATGTGGAGTGGCTCTCGCTAGTATCATACGATTACATACTGCAGCACCGAATACATGTATACTCGCAATATCTGCACGAAAGTGCCAACACTGAACCAGATGGGGCCTACAAGTGCACTTGCCGGCGCCTAGTTGCAATACGCCCTGCCAAGAGTGCATACGAACGCGGCAGGTGGTAAGTGGCAACCAGTAGGGCATTTACACATCAAAGCTCGTTACGCGTCGGTTCCTCTAACGTCCTGTATAAGCGTAGAGATTCGTTAATGAAGCCGTCGTCACGATCAGAGATGGGGAGCTTCGGAAACACTCGGTCACTTATATATGAGGTGCGAGAGGATGTTAACTTGGTCTGGTTAAACAATGTCAGATTCACGGAAATCTCGCCGGCGTACGCTACGTGTACAAGACGGACAGACAAGCTCTGTCGTCGAGACAGATGGCTCGCGCAGGAGTTAACTTGCAAATGTGTGCATCGTACGTTTTCGATTATATAAAAGAAACTTCCAAACCACAACTTTGAATCGACGTTAGAACGCCACACTCACAAAAGCCCCGATCACCCAACACTGTTTCGGCCGGCAATCACACACCCCTACTCCCAAAACGTCTAACAGGACGAGACGCCATATCAGTTCGAAAAGAATTTAGGCTTCCACCCACATGGGGGGGGGGGAGTAGGCGCCTAGCATGCTGTTGTCTAGGTTCCTGCCCCGGTGCGTGAAATCTTACACTTCACCACATAGCCAAGAGCTGCTACAAACACAGTGGGACCAACACCCCCCTCCCCCCTTATTTCCCACCCAGCCTGTACCATTGTCCCTCGAACCAAGTTTTTCTTTCTTGAAATTCAGTATTTACCTTGCCGTAAACCTCCCGCCACCCCCATGTCATTCATCTCTCTCTCAGTGAAGATTTATCTATCTATCTATCTATCTATCTATCTATCTATCTATCTATCTATCTATCTATCTATCTATCTATCTATCTATCTATCTATCTATCTATCTATCTATCTATCTATCTATCTAAAGCTGGTTTTTTTGTCACAATGTTATGGAACCACGAGTATTTATTTGGATTTGAAGCGAGAGAAGTGTTTCTCTTCCTCAAGGGAGGAACGTTTTTATTTCGGCGTTGTGGCAAAAAAGCTGCAAACGGCGCATACGCCGTGTATTTCCTATGCGAAAAGAGTTGCACTGAGAGTTACTTGTGATTTCGAATGTCTGTAGGTGCTCAGTATGAAGAATTTCTGCATTATTTATTTATTTATTTATTTATTTATTTATTTATTTATTTATTTATTTATTTATTTATTTATTTATGTTGATTGATCATTTGAAAGACCCTCAAGGTAAGAGTAATTTATAGAGGGGAGCGGTTACATACAGAATCAGAAGCAGTTTATTTTATGTGAAACAAAAGGATTAATACATGGAAGTATATACAGAAGGAAGTTCCGCAGTTAGAAACTGAAATGGGACCTCCTGTGCATGATAACAATGTGAATATTACAAACAAAATGGCAGTATCTAAAACAAATCATGACAAAAGCAATAGCATAGAAGCAAACAAATACAAAAACAGCGTAATAAAAAACCACTGAACAAGTAAAGGAATGAGACGTAATCAATAATAGTAAAAAAAAACAGACAAATGGGGGAGACATGCCTATAAAGGAAAAAAACAGCAATGCTATATACAAGGAATGAAGCACCTGCTAATAAACAGAAAAGGGAACAATGTAAGAGATTATGCAAGAAAGGCATATCATAAATAACAAGAAAACAGCTCACTAATTACATAGCAATAGCAACTAACATACCATAATAAAAATAGAAATTATTGATTAACACTGTGAGACCACCTAAAGTGGCCACCAGAATGGTCCTTCAAAAAAAATTAATGAATATGCTCAGCGGCAAATAAATTTAATTACAAAAAAATTTCCTTCGGTCGACGTTGAGACGATAGGAAATGTAAAACGTGAAATCTGTCCGCCTCCGACGTGGTTGATACTGGGCGTGCAATTGCCTGTTCCACGGGGCAACCACTGGTCTCTATTTTCTGTAATGTTGACCGACGTATCCCGACTTGGCCGACCTGGCTTTCGGAGATGTACGACTAACTCACTTTGTTGGACTAGTTTGCTCATAGATGCAACAGTCTTTAACTGCGCGAAGAGTACAACACCATAATGAACATATAAACACACGCGCACACACGAAGCTTCATGTGTGCTCGTGTGTTTCTATGTTCCTTACGTGTTGTCCTTATAGCGCAGTTAAAACCTGTTTGCTGAACTCGTCACCATAACGTGGCCTTTGTTCTGTTATGACTTGATATTGCTGGTCGCGATGGATTAAAATCGTGTCGAATGTATCAAGAGCATTAGGATTGCGTATTAAGGCTAGCAAATGTGAATTAAATGTGAAGAGAACTAGGAAGGTAATTTAATCATGTAAGCTTTGCGCCCAAGGTACATCAAGGCGATCTAAAAGGGCGAATGAAATATTTAGGTGAATTAAGAAGGTAGCTAAGACGTGAAAGCGAATATTTACCAGAATGCATAATGCACTTCTCCGTGAAGCCGTATTAGCATGTCCTGAAAGACCCTGTAAATTTTTTGGAGAGCGAAAAAAAAGGGGATTCACACTGCAAGATTGAACCCAGGACAGACGCTACTTACACATTCTTATTCCATAACAGCGTTGTGAAATGTGTATGATCGAACGCACTTCCGCACCTGCGTTAACACAAACCACGTGCTGTGAGCTGAAGAAATAAAGTATCTGTGTTGGCGAGTTTTACAGCGCGCGAACATAGGAAAAAAAATTACAGCATATCCACAGAGTGAATGATGATGAGTGGGCGAAGCTCGGGAGGTTCATCGTAGATCGTGCCGAGTTCCGGATTAATTTAGTTAACGCGCACGCTACGAATCCTCATGGTTCAACTATGCACAAGTGAAATCTCCCACTGGCACTTCATTGCAAGTCAAGATATATATATATATATATATATATATATATATATATTGTAACGATGGTAGAAGAAGCAGGTTAGACGAATGGGAGAAGAGGAGGACGAAGTGCTGGGAGTCCGAGCAGCGAGATCGCCATCATCGATCTGCTCGGACTCCCAGCACTTCGTCCTCCTCTTCTCCCATTCGTCTAACCTGCTTCTTCTACCATCGTTACATTATATATATATATATATATATATATATATATATATATATATATATATATATATATATATATATATATATATATATATATGGGTTGCTGGTGAACGCTTCTCCAACGCGAGCAGTCGGTATTTCTCAATCAAGAAACTTGCTAGGAGACGCTGCCTGCGCCAACGTTCTCTCTCGCGGGTGAGGGCGCGTTCTCCTTCTTTGCGAGCTGGTACAGCGTTCCTCCAAGAAAGCGTTTCCATAGCCAACGCGCGCCTTTCGCTCTCTCTCTGTCTCTCTCTCTCACACAAGACAGCAGAGGCACGCGCCGGGAGGCACGCGCCGAGGCGAACGCCGAGGGCGAGCGCGTGCCGGGAGGCACGCGGGTTACGCCTGGCGCCTGACGACTGACGACTGACGCCTGACGCATGACAAGGTTAGACTAAGAGGAGCCTCGCCCCTAAAATGGGACAGAACAGAAAGAGCGCTGACTTCCAACAAGTTGGAAGTCAGCGCTCTTTCTTTTCTGTCCCATTTTTCCTATGTTCGCACGCTGTAAAACTCGCCATCATGAAAGCTAACCAACTAGTCCAAGCTGCTACACTTGAAAGTATCTGTGTAGAATGCGCGTCGAGGTATCTATATACTTTTTGAAATACAAACTGATAGAATGTGATAGAATGCATAGAAATGCGATGCTGAAAAATGGGCTAAAGAAACAAATTTATTGCAGCACCGCAGCACCAGTAATGTACTCCCATATGTCGCCGCTAGAAGAAATGCCAAGTCCTACCGAGCAGTCTAATGGAGGAGTGTGCAAATGCATGACTTAGCTTCGCCGTAGCGCGCAAATGTTAACTTCGCCGCAGTACACGAGCGCTAGCTTAGCCGCGCTGTCCACGAGTGCTAGCTTCGCCGTAGTACAAAAATGTTAAAGGGGTCGTGAAACATTTTCTGAGCATTTTGTACTAAGTGCGTATTCGGGATCCTGACCCTCCAATCAACAATATGCATTGTTCCGTTGCACCGTGTGCGTTGATTTAGAGCGATAAAAAACGCGGTTTCGGTTTCACTGCGCGCGTTCCCCTCAACTCTGCAGATGACGTCATCTTAGTAGTCGTCTATACCTCCGAGATTGGCGCGCCCTCGGAGGCCATGGAAAAACAAACCGTGCTGCCGCTTTTCTTCCGAATGGTGGCACCGCACGGTTTCCAAGTATTTTATTCCTTTCTAGGTTTCAAGCAAACCGATTCCTTTAGAGCAAACGCGAGTTCACTGTGCCTTTGAACTTAAAAATATCTTAACTCAACGTCACCAAATAGTACCACGCCGGCCGGTAGCGTCGCATAGTCGTTTCGGGAGCTCAAGAAAGCTGAGATTTAAAACGGGCGTTGTTAAATGTGCACTGAATATTTCGCCGAAATATTTCGGAATCGGCTTGTCGAATGCGTATTGAAGCAGTGAAAATTACAAACCGGCATCTCCAAATTCTTTTCACAACCCCTTTAACTACTCTGGAGTACGACAGTGCTAGCTTAGCCGCTGTCCGCAAGTGCTAGCTTCGCCGCAGTGCGCAATTGTCACGCGACGAAGCATACTACATTCAAGAATGGGCCCCTTGTAGAGAGACAGCGTATTTTCTCCCTTAAGTTCAAACCTCGAATAGTTCGAATAGTAATAGTTGAGTGCAAATCAAATCGAATATCAAACACTATTCGACAGTTATTCGAAATTTTGAATAATCGCGCACCCCTAATACGGATAAATCGACGCAAGTTGTGAATGGGTATTATATTTGTTCAGCTCATAGCACGTGGTTCGTATTAACGCATGTACGCACGTGTATGTATCATCGTGCATATTTCATAACGATGTTGTGGAATAAGCAGTTGAAAGTAGCGCCTGTCCTTCGCCTGTTCCCTCCTTTATGTTTCGCTTTCTCGCGTCTATGTTTCTTATGCACCGACTGGGCCTTCAGCACATTCTTTTAAGCTATATTCCTTCTCCCGTTATCGATGATGCGTCGCACTCCTTCATGGGTGGCGGAAAGTACATAGCCTCTTCCTAACCTCAAACCACCATCTAGACATTGGGGCTTCAAGATCGATTTCACTCAAACCTCATTATTTCATTTCTATTAGGGCATTTATGCACGAATTAAAAACCAGACGATATCATGACAAGTGTAGGCTGCTTCCTTTACATAAAGTCGCATAACTGGTACCCTCGAATACGTCTGCAGTACTTAATAAATGGCAGACGTATAAACGGCAGTTTATCTCAGCGAATCTTGTATCAAAGAACAGTTAGCACCACTTTAAAAACTAAAACTCCATCAGCGAATCTCGAACGCAGCCTTACAGTGGTTTGCAGCAAATTATTACATCACTCTATAATCGTCACGCTGAAGGCCGGGGAGCCGATTATTAGTGAGAAATGACTGAACCACTGGATGTCGGAGTGGTCATTTGGGGGCATTGATTCTCGCCGACCGAAGCTCACGCAGACCTACATAGGATAAAGGATCAGTCACACATGTAATATAGGCGTGCTACTCTAACTGCTTCTATCGCGCCCCCAACCGAGGGAAGGCGTGGAAAGGTTAGAGATCAGAATAAATTTTGCTGCTGCGTTCGTCGCAGCGCGATCGGGAATCGATGCAATCAGTGCAGTCTCGCCCGATTCGAACTATAACGGCGCTTACAGCGCCGCAGTTTATTAGAGGACCTTGAAAAACACTATCGAGAACAAATTACGAGCATGCAAACTATGAAGTTTCGGAAATTTGGTGCCTTTTAGAGTGTTGATGTAAATTATCGTAATTACTACGGGGCAACGGGCAAAGGTGCTGCTCATTTACTTAATAACAGAGCTACTTGTAGTGTAATAAAACATATTAAGCGTAACTTTACTTTGTAACAACGCACGGTGCTTCATATACACTCATGCACCGATGACCTATCAATGTAAGTCAGTTCTATATTTTGTTATTGCCGTGCATTACTCGACGTTAGCAATTTGTGTCTTTTCTTTTGGCCAATGTAGCGCCTATATTTCTATGTCAATGCCGTGCGCCCCAAGGCGACGATTCGGCATGGGCATCATCCCTGCCGTCCGTAATGCGAAAACCCTGAGAGTTTCATAAAACGAACATAAACTTTTGGCATGTCCAACATTAGGCGCCATTTATCCACAATCAATAAGAAAGCCAGTGATAATTAGTGCTCGTGCTATGCCAGCAAATGCGGTAGTCCAGGATGCCACTACTGCAGTCAAATGTAATGGCCCACTTTATTTCTGCGCCGACTCTTTTCGTGGCGCTGCCACACCGCTACAGCGCACACGCTTTCGAAAAGGAGCCTAACCAATGAATGCTAGCGTATAAAGGAGGACAACGCGTACGAAAATATGCCCTTGCCACATTTTTTCTTTCTTTTTTTGGACCTAGCTCTTCCGGCATGCTAGATTGCGATCGTAACTTCGAAGATACTGAAACTCACAAATAGCACAAGCACACTGCGACAAAACTTTTGTGTCGCTGGCAATGACAAAGAATACAGCTGGAACTAAAACTCCGGCCAGGTACAAGAGTACAGTGAAACACAGAGCCGGGACAAGCAAATCAATCCAGTAAACAACTTTATAGAACAAGGAGCTTTTCCTGTTAACGCCGCCTCACCGTGAAGAGCAACAATGCGAAAGCTCTCGTACACGAACCCCCCAGGAATAACAACAAAGCCACCTTTCCCTGTTCTTTTTGCATCTGTCCACACAAGAGCCCTCATTACCACGCAGGTGTGTCCAACTTGTTTTGTTTTCCTAGAGAAACGCGCTTCTGTGCGCGCACACACTCACGTACTGGAGGCCAATCCCAACGGCGACCTTCGCTGTACAAAAGCCACGGCAAGCGCTCCCGTTCGACGGGTTCATATCGAATGCGATGCGGGCGCGCCGTGGCCTTTCCCCTAAATCCCCAACAGCTAGGATTCTCGTTACGACTTTTTTTAAAGGAGTAATCGTGTTGTCTCCCTAAAAAACTCTTGACTCTCAACTGTACGCGTGCTTATTCTCCCTTTCCTTCCTGTTCCTTGCGTACTTCACCTCGGCCCACACACACACACATACACGCACCCCTCCCTCGCGACGCACTCGAGACGAAGCAATTAAGTGGCCTCTTCGACCGGAACGAGGCCGGCTCTCCCGAATCCGTCAGCATGCTCCCGGCTCGGTTTCCTGTCACGCGACGGTTCTCGCTTTCCATAACGACATGTCGGAGCGCTAGAATCCCATAATTATATATGCGGCGCGAAGAAACGAAAGGTGAGCGACGAGGAACAAAGGACGCCCGTGAGTCCCCCTCGAAAGACAAAAGAAAGGGAATGCTCCAAACCAAAAAAGGAAAAAAAAAAAAGAAGGTGCCGGGAAATGGTTTAGGGAAGCCTGGACTCGCAGCGTGAAAGGCACCCGAGATCCAGAGGGAACGGAGAAGAATTAAGGTAGTTCCCTGACTCTGGGAGTTATTAGCGAGTCCTCGCGCGTTCGTATATATGAACGCCATGTGTTCACCGCACGAAGCATAGAGTGCAGGCTTTGTACGTGTCTAGGCAAAGGATTTCTTTTTCTTTTCGGCGCACGCTCTCTTGTTTTGTCGTCTTCGGGCCTCTTCGTTGGCTCGTTCATGATGCGGAGACAGGTAAGACATTGCTGGGGCAGAGGATTTTACGCGCACCTGTTTGGGGCGTTCCTGTTGCACGGGACATTTCCCGAGAGACAGAACTTCACGATAGTTATGGCATGACCGTACAAGAGTAGCGACAATAACAAGTGAAGTCAGCTTCTGTAACCCAGCCGGGAAAACAAATGCTAATATGGCGTTGCAGACAAGAGGAACGGGAGTTGGAGCACGGAATGGGGAAAAGTCGAGATTGTGAATTTCCGTTCTAATGCGAAAGCACATGGCCGTCAACAGTGTGTGGTTCAAGCATGATTGAAGCAATCTGTGTGCCTAAAAGGAGCAGGTTATTCGATGTACTGTCTTAATTTCGTTTGTCAGTACCGCTTTGCCTTGTGTAATTACTGAGTGTTCAAATTCCTGCTTTCAGTGTTTTCTCATTCCGCAGTTTTCTTCGTGCCCTGTGCATAAGGAAAGAAAACGCTTAATTGGAAGAAACAAAATAGTGAATTTTATAACTGTCGGATACGTGATACGCTACCGTGGCAAGCGACAGCGCGTGAGGTCCACAAAGCATGAAAAAGTGTCGCGCGGCCAAAGGCCATTATACGAGCTTCTCGATCTTTAAAGACAAGTCTCCCTAACCAATGTTCGCTCGTCCTATTAGGTTAACTATTCTGTTTAAATGCAGTTTCGTGTACGAAGTTTATGCAGCGTCACGCTCCAACGAATGGCCAAAAGTGAAATTAGTGAGAAGCGCAGCTTCAGGTGAGGGCAAGGACTCTTGGAACGCTCTCGAGCCTCGACAGGGTACGGCAAGGCAGCTGCCCTGCTTATCGCTGCACTATACGTCGCCTGGGTGCCTAACAAAAGTGACTTCCTAACTGTCGTTCTAGTCAGTCCCGACAACGAGCCTTGGAGCCTCTGAGCTCTTCTTCGTTCATGGTCGTTAAGAGAGGTACGAAGCCAAAGCGAGACTGCCGGAAGATAACGCCGCGCAGAACATGGCACAACGCCGCGTACGGTGGATTCAACGCCGTCCTGAGGTAAACTAGACATTTGTCCAATTTTTTTTTGTCTGCCTATTTGTTTACTTTGTAAGGCCGCGTAAAGGCTATCAACTACGTTAGTGCTATCGCTTCCATGGGTGGTGGCATGTACGCGCCTTCCTCAGGTGTGCGGGGTTTTTTTTTTTTTTTTTTTGCGTGTATACAGGTACGGGAGCGCGTGTGTGTGTATGCCTGAAAGTCCACTAAGTGTTTTGTCGTTTGTGTGAAAAGCTCTTGCGAGTGACGGGGTGGAGAGACGTAACTGCGGTGACGCGGCAATTCAAGACGTCTTTTATAGTGTTCGGCTCTTTCAAAGACGATTCTTTCTTTGCATTTTGTCCTTGGTTTTATGCAGGCCTATGTGTGTGTGCGTGTCGCACACTCTTATTTATTTTCGCATTTGCTTATATTTCTGCTATCGGGAGTGTGACAAGATCGAGCACCTCAGGAACACAGAATCGCCATTTACCTTGACATGCTCAAATATCGCCGGAGTTGGCCTTTAAGTTTGTTCATTGTCATTGAAAACATCCCCGTAGGAATAGCAAGTTGAAAGCAGGACAGGAAAAATGCTTCCGACAGGGTTCACTATGGAAATGAAATGACCTGCTTACTTGCCTAAAGCGAGGATTTTTCCTTTATCCTCACAATAGCCAGGACAGAACTATACCGTAACAGTCTTGTGAGCACTGCAAGATTCGACAGCGCAGCAGAGCTATGCTAAGACAACAGAGTCTAACATTACACACTAACGCCGGAAACAAAGACCAAAATCGTTACAAAAGCATAAAACGAGAAAAAATGGGGGGGTAGGGGATATCAAAACATGATTATTGGAAATTTTGCCAACACCGATTAGGATGTTGCCTCTGTAAAGGGCCGATTCCCTGAAATGGGTCATTAGACCTTTCTTGCTCTATTTAATAATCTGGGTGTTCGATGCATGTTTGAGGGTACGGTATCCATGGGGTCCCTATCAAAACGCCGAAGATCAAGAGGCCGAATTGTGAAAAGGCCGAACGTAAGAACGCCGGAAAATTGAAAAGCCTAAAAAGGAAATGCAAGAAACACGTAACACCGAAGGCCATGTGAGAAAGAAATGTCGTACGTGCTACGTGACTATCATTTGTTCGTTTTCCGCCATATGACTTTCCACTAACACAAGCACATTTAACTCGTTCTGCAAAGGCACCAGTATCACTAGAGAGAGGGAGAGAGAAAGGGTTACTTACAGAAAGGCAGAGAAGATAGCCTGAGCTGTAATTTGCTCTGGCCTGCTAATCTACGCTGGGGTCGCCAGTATCCAACAGTAGATTAAGCTGATGCAAAGCTTCCTATTTTTCTATCTGTCGTAAAGCTAGGCATATCAGTCGCACGAGACAGCTCATTACCCATGACGAGGAAGATGTTTCTCCAACTTGTTTACTCAGCGCTTCGCCGCTGAACATCTGTTCTCTCACATACCGTTATCCACGCTATAGGTCTTTCTATTACGATAATTTAATGCACATATCTCGTGTTTCTCTTTTCTTTTGTAAACCACCGCCTATCTTTTGAGTATGCGTCGGTTGCTCTTCAAAGATTTATCGCGGCTGCCTACATTCGCAGGACTATCGGTAACGGGGCTGCCACAAATGCAACACATCGCTCATCTCTCTAGCGAGAGGCATAGTAGAGAGACGCAAGAAGGAAAGGGAGAAACCCAGCTGCCAGTCACGAACGCCAGAGGCCGCGTCGAGCTTCTATACTGACGCCTGCGACGTGAACCCAGTAAGGCGTGAAAATCCACCGTTTCTTTCTTTCTTTCTTTCTTTCTTTCTTTCTTTCTTTCTTTCTTTCTTTCTTTCTTTCTTTCTTTCTTTCTTTCTTTCTTTCTATACCAGTATGGCTCGTTGCAGGATATTGAAGACTGACCACAGACGGGTCACCAAACATGCGAACAAAAAGGGATGCACCGCTGGATTCTGGAATTTGAAGGTGAGAAGCATCCCAGAGTCAGAACAAAAGCTCTTTCTGCGCCCCAGAAGGTGTGGGCGAGCGTTCACGCGTTTGTCTTCATTGCCACCTTCGCTGTGCACTCCCCCCCCCCTCTCTCTCTCTTCTTATTCTTTGGCGTCAAGAACAACAGGAACAAGCACGCACGACGCAAATATTCGATCGAAGTTTTTTTTTTTTTTTCACCTTTTAACCACTAGCTTTGTTAAATTTCCTTTTTTTCATTTTGCTACGTGGTTTAGTATTCTCTAAAGGGCTGCGAATAAGTAGAGATAAGATGCCTTCCGTAAACACTTAAAGCCGGCCCAGTGCGCGCAGCTGTGCAAAGCTTTTCTAGGCCTCGAATCCCGGGAGAATCACTTTCCCGGATACACACACCTTTTTTTTTTTTTTCTGAGAAAGAAACTTTTCGTGTAAATACCTTTCTTTTCCCTTTGAAAAGAATCAATGCGCTTCCGAAGCAAGCACCTCCGATGAGACGTCAAAAAGTGAGCCAACATGAAAGCGAAATTTGAAAAAAAAAAAATAAATAATGGCAGGAAGCGACCACCTCGGGATACCACACGTCAGCCGGTGGGGGCCAAAATCCACGCGGGCAATGCAACAGCGCAGCTGTTTAGAAAGCAGGCTCTGCACGGCCATGTGTGGACGGCGCTGCCTATTGAAAGGAATTCGGCGCGTTGTCCTTCTCTGCTGACTTAAGGTTTTCAAAATAAAAAAAAAGAGGAAAGCCAAGAGCTGTTGTAGGGGCTGTCCTTTATTTTTTTTTTCTTGCTTTTATCGCGACGTATTGTCAATACAAGCATGCAGCAACGGTGCGGTCAGCAATAAATAGGCTTGATACGGCATCGGGTGGATTTCGCCGACTTGGTGCGTTTCGTGGAGATACAAATCATGTTCCATTTTATGGTATTCTAAATTTTCTGCTAAGTTTCTATTTGTCCTTTCTTTTTTCTTTGAGTACCTTCCCTGACATTCAGAATCGCTTAACGTTAAGTATCAAACGACAATCTTCTTTAAGGAATGATAGTGAATGCATAGGTAAGAAAAATAATGGTGCAAATCTAGTGTTGGAATATATCTGTTGGGGCGTATGTGGAATATGGATTGTTTCTGCTTGACCCATAGCGAATTTACAAGGCGTACCAGAAATCTGAACATCTTATAGCGTCAGTTCTATATTCCTGTACCCATTTAGAAGCATTCAGCTTTAGCCGCAGAAACGTGTACCTGATATTAGGCTAGCATGTCGCCCCGCCACGGTGGTCTAGTGGCTATGGTACTCAGCTGCTGATCCGAAGGTCGCGGGATCGAATCCCGGCCGCGGCGGCTGCATTTCGACGGAGGTGAAATGTTGAGGCCCGTGTGCTGTGCGATGTCAGTGCACGTTAAAGAACCCCAGGTGGTCGAAATTTCCGGAGCCCTCCACTAAGGCGTCTCTCATAATCAGAACTGGTTTTGGGACGTTAAACCCCACAAAACAACAAAACAACATAGGCTAGCATGTCGGTGACGTACACACACACAACACACGCGTAATATATCCAGTAATATTAATTACTGGTGGCTTCAGTGTCAAACCTGCGGCCCGATTACGAGTCGCCTCGTAGTGGAATGCTGCGCTGCAACAGACGGGCGTCTAGCATTTCGCTTCCCTCTAAATGCAACCGTCGCGGCTAGAATCGAACCCAGCCTCTTTCCGGTCAGCACATGAGCACGGTGAGCACTGCGTCACCATGGCAACAGGCAAAATATTCAGTCTTTCTTCGTTGCATTCGAAGAACCATCTACCTATCTTGTATAAACGCTCTCCCATCTCCTCTAACTGACGAATCTTGAGCTTCCTGGCCAATTTGCCACCGCAACAAGGCGTCATGGCATAAGCAGCAAACAACTAATGAAGTAACTTAACTAAGAAAGGTAGACAGCTTGCACTAGTGTTGCAAGGGTGGAATAAGAGCGGAGCTTGTGGCCACCCTATAGCTTCTTCAGGCTTCTACGAGCTCAACTAAGGCACGTGATTTGTCACGCGACTTGCTGCTGCTGGTTTTGGCGGAAAATATGTCAGGTGACTAAAGCTGTGACGTCATGTTGCCTGATTTGAGTCACATGTCTAGGTTCAAATTGACTTGGCGTGCAATGTGCGGTTGTGATATCCTGCTCCTTTCCTTCCTCATCCTCACGTCGCTCCTGCTTACCATCACCTCCCTTTCCCACCTCCTCACTATACTATACTGTACACGCCTATGCTGTGCCTCACTCTGCCCGTCCTCTTTAGGCTCTCTTCCCTTTCCCACCCTTTTCTTACGCTATACTATACAAGGCTATGCTATGCTTTACTCTCTCCCCCTCCTCATTTCCCACGTCCTCCCCCTCCGTAAAGGCCTTCGCTATGCTTCTCCGTCTCCTTTCATCCTTTCTTTCCTCCGCACCCTCGCTTTTCTTTCCCACTCTCTCTCATAATGCTGCGCGCTATCAAACGCCTCCGCCTTTATGTAGTGGTGGGCTGGGGGCATGAACCCAAGAGATGAAGTGCACACGCAGAATCATATTCAAAAAAGCATGGCAATCTAGGCCCTTCCGTAACTTCTAAAAGCGAATGGCTTTTCATAGGCCATTTCGCCATTGTTGCGGATTGCCGCACTTTCACGGGCGCGCCCCTCGTCGAACGTCAACTATTGCAGCTCTCTTAAGGTCACGTGATTTATTTGATTGATTTCTGGGTTTTTTACGTCCCAAAAAACCAGCTCTGATTATGAGAGACGCCGTAGTGGAGGTCTCCGGAAATTTCGACCACCCTGGGGTTCTTTAATGTGCACTGACATCGCACAGTACGCGGGCCTCAACATTTCGCCTCCATCGAAATGCAGCAGCCGCGGCCGGGATTTGATCCCGCGACCTTCGGATCAGCAGCCGAGTGCCATAACCACTAGACAACCGTGACAGGGCACTCTTAAGCTCACGTACTCGCTGCAACAATCGTATGCACTCAAGCACGTCACTTGTTAAAACTATTAAAACAGAAGTAGCCTTCCACATTCCAGCTATTCATATTCCAGCTATTCGCTCACATTCGTAGTCGTCGGTTTGTGCACAACTTGTCTTCTCTAAATGGATGCGGAAACTTTGTACTCGAGCAAAACACGCAGGAAATAATCATATCCTCCAGTTTATAACAACCGCAGTAGGTTCCAAATTAGGTGCGAGCAAAGACAACTAGCAAAGATGAAGAGTTCAGATGTGAGCGTGCTTTAAGTATTCTTTTTTTTTTTCTTGGTTGGTTACACAGCCGCCATAACTTATGCCTCTTTATGTCGGCAAAGAGCACGGTTCGCGCAAGGACGACAGATTCCGGTTTACTGGCTGCACAGAAGGGAGCCTTTTACGATGAAAGAATGCCAGGTTTACAGGATTATCTTTCGCCCCCCTCTCCTCCCCTTCACAACAGACACACACAATCACTTCTCTGGTAGAAATGGTACGCGAATGGTTTGTTTCATCCAAAGTGAATCTCCCCTCCGAAGAGGTAGCTTCCTGTGATCAACACTTATTCGCCATCGAACTCCGAAAGGCCTACGATTTCGTTTTCGAAAATTATCTTCCAAATACAAAAAGAAAGAGAAAGAAACCCGGACGCAGACGTCAAAGACACGGTTGGAGCAACCTTATTAGACCGTCTTGTGAAAGGCGGTGTGGCTTGCACCTAAGCAGGATGTAGGGCGTGTCCAGAAAGGTTTGGCAGCAAACGAGCAAAGCTGGTGAGTTCTTTGAAACGAGACAGCAAGAGGGAAAGAAAAAGAACGAAGGAAATGAGCTGTGAAAAACCGAATGAAGTCGATTTCACCGCGACAATAAAGACGTCGGTAGCGTGGCCCGCCAACAGTAAAGTCGCGAACATTGTTGGCTTTTCTGCCGTTTCCTGCCGCGCCTCTGGTCTGTGTCGCTTTTTATGTTCCTGTCCGGCCTTTCTGTCACAACTAACGTAGCGAAAAGGGGAGAAGAAAAAAGAGCGCCTAGCTATAGCCACATTTTCCATTGTTGCTTTGCTGGGACACTTCCACAACAAAATATCAGAAGGGAGAGAAAGAAAATATAAAAAGATAAGAAAGGTTCTTCGTGTATACGTGCTATAGAAAGCAGCCTGCGTTAACAAGAATTCAGGTGTCTTACATGGTAGAACCTTCTGCCGTGCAAGTTCTCTAATTCAACGTGTCCACATCGCGCGGGAAACCTCTCGCGCGATGCGGCCATTGACGTTGTCGTATTTAGAAAAAGAAGGAGAGGAGGATTAACTTTATTGAAAACGGGCAAATAAACTTTTTGTCGCCGCCATGTTAATGGCTACCTAATTTCATTATGCCACATTTTCTTGCTATTAGTCTGAACTTGTCTATCAATCGGGGCTGGAAGCTTCAGTCTGCCATATACAATAATAAAGCCGAAGAGGCTCGCCTCATCCAGCATGTTCTGGCTTGCTGCGCTGCGCACAGGGAAAGAAGGGACGCTGGAGTAACGAAGTGATGTAAGACGATGACTACCGAAGGAATACGTATGCCGTATATAAAAAACGACCATGTAATAAGGATATTTCCTTAAAGGGGTCGTGAAAATAATATGGAGCTGCCCGCGTTGTAATTTTAGCTGCTTCGCTAAGCATTCGACATGCCGATTCCGAAATATGTTGGCGCAATATTGAGCGCACGTTTATTGACGCCCGTTTGAAATCCCAGTGTTCTTGCGCTCCCGAAACGACCGTGCGACACTACAGGCCGACATGTGCGCTATTCAGTGACGTTTCAGTGACGTCAACTAAAGACATTTAAGTGTGTAACGCTATCGTTAACTTTTGTTTGCTCTTAAATACTAGATTTATATAAGAGAGGAAAGTAAGAAAACATTTGGACCCCAGGTTGTGCCGATGTTCGAAAGCAATGCTGTAGCACGATTTGTTTTCACATGGCCTCCGAGGGCGCGCCAGTATCGCAGGCCATGGTGGCGATGAAGGTGATTTCAGCTGCAGAGAAATCGAGACTGCGTTTTTTTTTTTATCGTTCTAAATCAACCAAGACGATGCAGTGAAAATATATAAATTGTAGGCTGGAGGGTTAGTATTCCGAATACACACATCGTAACAAACTTTCGGAAAACGTTTCACGTCGCCATTAAAGCACGTAATCACACAATGCAGGAAAAACAGTACCAGCTGTTTCTAAAACAACACACTTGGAAAAGCAGTTGTGACAGTGATGTCCCGTACTACGCAGGAGTGACGGGTCGTGACAGCTTTACTGTGTCTGTGCGCTGCGCTATGCGCTTTCTGCATTTCCCTCTATCTCCTATCTCTCTTATCTCTAATTTTCAATCTCCCGCATTCCTTTCTCGTTGTGTAGGGTATCAAGCCGGTTGTCCGGAACTGCTTAACCTCCCTGCATTTACCCTCGCTGCTATCCCTCCTTAATGTGTGTACCTTTGAAGGTTTTTCTTTGACGTATAACCAAATGACACGAAATAATATTCAAAGAAAGGATTGGGGAGAACATGATAGGAGGTTCGCCACGTCGCACCAGGTTGAATACCCTACACGTCAGAAACAAGAAAAGAGGCAACGAACAATTATACGGCTTATGCACACAACCGCCGATGAAAGTGCCCTACAGCACAATCACAAACACCCATTTCAGTTGATTCAAGCAGAGAAAAACGAGAGAGAGCACGCCCGACTTAAGATTGACGACGTTGTAATGACCCGGAATTCCTAGCGACCTAGAATTATAAGCGTATTCAGATGAGCTGAGCTCCGAACGGACACCATGCTACGCTCACGTCATTTGAAATGGTGTAGGCTGTCATGCGAAACCGGTGGAGTCTGCGCGTTTCGCTATGCCGCGAGCTAGCATTCCACTTTATTTCAGGAACAAATTAGATGGCATATACAGCACTGGTCACCACAACATTCGAAGCCAGTGACACACTTTTGTCTGTTCCGTCTCACTTCCTGCTGATGAGTCACCGCTTCAGTGGAGCGCCTTCATGTTAAGGTCGGGTGACTCTTTTTTTATGTGTTGTCATCTTTCGCTCTCGCGTGCATATTTAGATGAACTATATAATAAATTATTATATAGGCAAGGCCTGACACTCAGTAAATACATCGTGAAAGTATGAGACAGAGCTCTGTAGGCCGTTGTATGCCACGGGCATTTCGTAAATGCAGGGGCAATAATCATATGGCAGATGGCCTAGTTGTATCTTATAAACATTTTATGCAATTCCAGTGCGTACGAGTGGCGAGAAAATTCATAGAAAGACAGCGGCGGAGAACAGAAATCAGTTGGTTCACTTTTGATACGATAGCACTATAACTGCATCAAGTGGGTGATCGTATTTACATGGTATCAAAACACAGTGACCACGACGCATTAGGCACCCCACGATAACTCTCAATGGACATGGCCCGTGAAGCCCAGCCTTCGTGACTCGCGTACGTCTATTACTCAGGGGGGATCCAATCCCTCAGCGCGTTCTAAAGTAGCTGGGTTGGCAAGGGATAGAGTTCGCAAGTTTATCGGCAGTAAATTGATTGATTGATTTCTGGCTTTTTAGATGCGGAGCATCTCTTGCTCGCGGGTGTCACGCGTCCAGCGTCTGTACTCACACTACGCATGCGCGACTCTCCTCTCCCTTCCCTCTCTCCAACAGCTGCTGCAATAAATAAAGCGGGTAGAGAGAGCGCGCGCGCGGCGTCCATCCGCACTCACACTACGCATGCAGGACTCTCCTCTCCCTTCCCTCTATCCAACAGCTGCTGCAATAAATAAAGCGGGTAGAGAGCGCGCGCGCGCTTCGCTTCAGTAGTATCTCCTCCTTCTCCGATGAAAGAAGTTGGTGGTGTGTGATGGAAGCAACACTTCCATCAGCGAGTGGGTTGACGCAAGTACGCATCAGCATCAACCCACACTCTGACAACGGTCACGCGATGCGTGGTAACGAACCAAGTTAACAGCGTAATAACACGCAAGGTTCACCGCAAAGGTAACACCGAAAACACTGTAAACCTGTAAACACCGCCGTTAAATGCACCGTTGAAACTCCCAGCGATGCTCCGCATCACCCCATGGTCCCCTTCGGGGAGATGTAATTTTTTTTTACTTCCCAAAACCAGCAGTGACTATGAGAGACGCCGTAGTGGAGGGTTCCGGAAATTTTGGCCACCTGGGGTTTTTTAAAGTGCATTGACATTGCACATTACACGGGCCTCAACATTTTGCCTCCATCCAAATGCAGGAGCCGCGGCCTGGATTTGATCCCGCGACCCTCGGATGATCAGCCGAGTACCGTAGCCACTAGACCACCGTGGCGGGGCCCGGCAGTAAATCACTGCATCCACTTAAAAACTTTGGCGGGCACATTAGAGAAAATAGGTACGCATTACTTTGTAGTACAGACCTAGAAACAGCAAGTCGACAGCAAGCACTGCACACTTATTAAATGACACATTAGCTAAGCACTTACTTTAGCAGTGCCATTGAAATCGTCCGGTAATCCTACACAACGTCAACACTTTATTCATGGAGTGACACGACACAAACGTTTCTGTAAAGCTTTCTTCACTGCATATGTTATATTATGCAGGAGAAGTGACAGTGCGAACGCAGGTTCACCTACCAGGGGCCCTGGAACACTTTTTGGGCCTAGTCAGGAAAGGATGCGGATCAATCGTAGAGGCTCCTATATGAACATGTGAGCCAAATATTATTGTACTGCAAGCACATTGCGATGTGGTTTCGAATGCGGTCGGGAAGGGCCACCTCTTCTTTCAACAAATGACGTCACGGGGGGGCACCGACTAAGCCTCTTGAGGCCGAAGTAGCCTTGGCTTATTTCGTGATTGCGGAAAGATCATATGCAATGCTTTATTTGCTCGTTTTGAATACAACAAATAAAGAAAATTGTGTATCTCTCTTAGACAGTAACGAAAAATGTCAAGTAATGTAGTGATGGGTGCTGCGACGTTATTTGTTGGAAGAAGACCGGGCGAGTTTCAGCTGTATTTGAAACCAAATTACAAATTCCATGGTGCACGCAGCGCAATAACATTTCGCTCACATGTTCCCAGCATCCTCAAAGACTGATGGGTGACGTTTCCTGGCAATGTTGAAAAAGTGTTGCGAGCCCCTTAATTTTGATCCCCAGTTTCGAGGTGGTTTGAATGCATTTTGAAATACCTTACATTTAATGAAGTCGAGTGTCTGACGAAATCTCGTCTGGGCTGGTTAAAACATTGGTAAAGGCACTGATGGACGCCGACCAAGGAAAGTAAAATTTAATGCGTTTTGAATAATTGTGAACAAGGCTCCTATGTGGGAGCCGGAACGTAAGTAAATTTTATTTTCCTTGATCGGCGTCCATCTGCGCTTTTACCAGACCTTACATTTACGAAGACTAACAAATGTTTCTGGAATGAATATTTAGGAACTACCATTCATTAAACGAGGTGACTTCTCAAGATCTGAGCTAGACATTTTTAAAAATCTCGTTCTTACAATGCCGGCTGTTCATGCATCCGACGGCGGAGAGTGCTGTGAAAAAATATCAAAACATATTTCTAATTGTCCTGAAAACGGCCACTACAACTCTTGCTGCTAAGCAGTGTTTCAAGATGCTATTTTGGCCTTAAGTGATAAGCTAAGAGTGAATGGAGACCCTGGAATGTAAAGCGTGCGGCACACACTGTTGCTTCAGAATCTGTTTATTCTTATTACTACAGTGGTAGAATTTTCCGTTTCGTGAGCTCAGTAGTATAGAGCGCATCGAGATGAATTTGCCGAAAAGTGACAACAACACTTCGTTAAACGGTCTCGTCACTTTGCCAAAGCATTAAGTTACGCCGTGCCCCTCGGCAGCAATTTTGAAAACAAATTTAATTTCGGGCTACCTTTCCTTGAACTTGTTACTGTGGTCCATTACATGGGAAACTGCGCGAAAAGAACGTGGACAAACAGAGGAGAGAACAGCACAAGCGCATATCTCCTCTCCTCTCTCTGTCCACGTTTTTTCGCCCAGTTTCCCAGATAATGGATTACAACAGCCCACTCTTCTTGTTACTGTGGAACTGTAGGACAGTGCTGAGATTCAGCAAAGCGTTTGCCGGTTGCATAACTCTATTACCTTTTGAGAAACTCCTCGAAATGAAATTAGTTAGGCGCCCCGTGCATAGTGCCTGTTGGAATATCCGCAAGAGCTCGGAGTCCCGCTTACGCCACTTCGTTGAATGAAAGTACCGTCCGTCAGTCTGTCTGTCTTTTTGAGAGTCGCCCTGACGGAGAAAGCTATATTAACTTCACTGTAACTGGTTACACCTGAATTCAACTAACCTTTCCCAACCATTGATATATTCAAGTACGTGCTTTTCTTTCATGCTGTTAAAGTTCCTTCATATAGGTACGAGGCGCTTAGTCCGTCCTCAGCTCTCTGCACTTTCATTTTTTCTTATGTATCGCTGTCACCTTGTGTAACGTTTATATCGTCCTTGCATTGTTACGTCCGTCTGTAGCCAGCAGCATTTCTCTAACCTCTTCAAACAGCGGTGAGGTCATGGACCCCGAAAAGCACCTCATGGTTTAATTCACTTTCCCAGCGCTGTAACTCAAAGCAGGCGTGTACCATTTTAGGGCGAAGCACCTTAGGGGTCGAGGCTTGTCCATATGTCCACGTTGTCCGTCCGTCACGGCACAGCACCGTTACTATAGTGTTTGGGTGCGGGCCGATCCTGGAGGCTGTGCTCCCAGACAGTGTCGTCTGCTGTCGTGAGAGAGAGCGAACGGCGCGCGTTGACTATGGAAACACTCTTTCTGCCATGAACGCTTGACCAGCTCGCAAGGAACGAGAACGCGCCCTCGCCCGCGAGAGACAACGCCGACGCAGGCAGCGCCCACTAGCGAGCTTTTTTACTGAATAAACCGACTGCTCGCGCTGCACAACCGTTCACCGGCCACCCCGTACATATAGGCACTGGATCTTGACCTGCAATGTAATGCCGGTGGGAGATTTCTCTTGTGCGTAGTTGAACCATAAGGATTCGCAGTGTGCGCGTTAACTAAAAGTAATCCGGAACTTGGCACCATCTACGACGTGGGAGCGCATTAACCTCATAAAGGCCGGGAGCATGAATGACGACGCGTGTGTAAATACACACACGCGTTGTCACTCATTTACATGCGCGAGTAGGCAATGTCACGGGTGATTTACGGTAACACCGAAGCATCTCCCGTGTTTCGCCCCACTCGTCATGATTTACTTCGTGGAGATGCGTGGATTTTTCACTGTATGTTTGTCTGGAGTGTGGGTATGTTACTGCACAATTTCCTCGAAGAATTCGCTCTTATATCTCCCTGGTGTGAAGAGTAAAACGAAACAGACGTATTTATTTTCCTACAAGCAGTCATTATGCCGGATAATTTATTTCTGAAAGAATACATCATTTTTTTCAAGTCACCAGTGGCAGCGTAATCGTTCTCGCTCTACATGGTTACCTCCAGCGGTGCACATCACTTGTGCGAGAAATTCAGATAAATGAACTGCCCGCGAACAAAATATAATTGTTTTTCTAATTATCACGTCATGGCACACATAACTCGCAAATTGTAGCGCGATATGCGAAAGCGTATTCCGTTTGAATGATCTTTCATGATGAAAGTACTTCGGGATATTAATTACTAATGGGGACGACGTTATACACGGGCGGGCCACGCCACGGTGGTCTAGTGGCTACGGTACTCGGCTGCTGATCCGAGGGTCGCGGGATCGAATCCCGGCCGCGGCGGCTGCATTTCGATGGAGGCGAAATGTTGAGGCCCGTGTGCTGTGCGATGTTAGTGCACGTTAAAGAACCCCAGGTGGTCGAAATTTCCGGAGACCTCCACTACGGCGTCTCTCATAATCAGAGCTGGTTTTGGGACGTTAAACCCCACAAATCAATCAATACACGGGCGTTCAAGTTAGCACAAAAAAAATTTATTGTGACAAATAATGAATTCGAAGAAAAGGCTCTATGAAACGTAAGCGCCGTGGTGCGTACCTCAAAGCGCGCGTCCTTCGGGTTTCATTCCAATTTTATACGGTTCGCAAAGTCAGTGGCTACAATCAATCAATCGCATTTAACAACGACCATGTTCTTGGATCGGCGTCGCTGCGCGCGATGCTTAGTGTCACGTGAGAGAAAAAAAAACCTGCTCTTGCCCTCAGCCCACCACTGCCCGGTGGTGGTCATGCCAAGTCCAATGTAGGATAGAGTGTAGAAAAGGCTTGACTTGAAGTTGCGGGTTGGATCCCCACCACCACGGCTGCACTTCCGCAGCGCGAAATGAAGTACGAATGTATGACTGACATAACTTACAGGTGTCACGACACCAATAACTTGACACCTTTGCCAGTTACGCCGCGATTAAAGATAAAAAGAGCACCATCGCTGTTCCGACGGTTTTCACGGCGTGGAGCTGACTTGGATATATCATCAAAATGTAAATAATTAAATGTTTAATTAGCGAATATCTGTTACACCGTCGGTTAAGTGTTTCAATATTTTTGCAATTAACGGGAACCGCTTGAAAGAATCGGGTGGAAGGACTACAGTGATGTTATCACAGGTGATGTGTCACAGTATACAAACACCCTCTATAAAAAGGGTAAAAGAGCTGTCTTCCTTCATTTCTCCTTCGCAACCTCCTATTAAAACCGACTGCACTTCCTTGTATACACTGCTAGAATCTCATACCGAACGTTGTAGCTTTATAGCTAAAATTTGTTGTGCAGTTTCAAATAACTTGACTTCCAGGAAGCGAAGTCGATCCATCGACATGTTGTTATTGTTGGACGCAAGGTCCACTTTTGGTAAAGCGCAGCAGTGAAGAAGCGAATTAAAGGAGTCTACGGGCTTTTACTTTTGACTTTATTCTCTGTGGATCATGACGACTTGGCTACGCGAGTCTATGACCTCGTAGTTTAAAAATTAAAAAAGAAATACTTCGCGCCCTTACGAAATTCAGGCCGGTCGAACTAAACTACATTTTCAGGTACGCTTGACATCCAGCCGTTGGAATGGTTATACCCGAATTCCTAAGAAGCAAGAGCAAAAAAAGGGGGGGAATGTAATGCTACCTCCTTCGCCTCACTGTTCAATCTCACGCCCTCCGTTTTGCAGTTCACTATATAAAGTACGAGTAAATGCAATGGAACAGCCAGCTCGCAGTTATGTATAGTAAAGTTTACATAACCGTGAGTAAACTTTTCTATTAAACTACACTTCCCTAACTTACTTTCTCTACCCGACATTGCTGGTATGGGCAAAGCAAATTCAATCACAGTTGATATTCGCAGCAAGAAGTGAGCCGAGAAGTCTCGAGCGAGGTGGAGTAATAAAGGATGAAAAAAAGGACAGCCTGGGGCTAATCGAGGCACATTCATTCCTCCAGCTTCGTTCATCTACATAAGACGTTTGAATGAATCTAACGACATTAGCGGGTACGGTCGAAGTGGCCATCCCGGGCGAGAAAAAAAAAAAAAGGTCGTGAAGGATGCGAGAAGCTGGGATACGTGTTTGCTCGAGGGACGTCGTCCACCTGAGACCTGTTCGGGCAGCACCCTCACTTTCGTTGACCCGTCCTTTGCAATACATAGAGCGGTGGCCATGGGTTTCGTGCTTTCCTGCAGTGCGCATGGACTGCACGTGTTCTGGACCTTGTAGAAGGGTTGTATGCGTATGCGAAGGAAGCACGGTGAAAGAGAGGGAACATTCTGACATTTTGTCATATCAAATTAAACAACTTAAAACGATATATATATATATATATATATATATATATATATATATATATATATATATCGCTTGATACAAGGAAGCGACTGCCGCTGCCGGTGTGTGAGTGAGGGAGATATGACAGCTAAGCAGCTCCACTACTGTGAATACTGAGAAAGTGCGTAGCGCAGCGATTCTCGTAGTGCATCGGAGTAGTGCCTTGGGACGGGAAATAGCGCGCTCGACGAGGTGGTGGCGCTCTCTCTTGCACATCGTTGGTATCGGCCAGAGGCAGGAGCAGGCGACAGGAGGAGGCGGTCGTCGACAAGGCTGGCGCCTAAAGTGTTACGCACTTAATACGAAGTAGTCAAGTCTAACCTGGAACAATATTAGGCTCGGCAAATGTCCCGTCTGCTCCTCAGCGGCATCGTTTCGAGCCAACATTCACAGGTGCGCCCAGGCTACCTCCTTTCGTGGAATATAAGAAATCATTTTGTAGGGGGCGAGAAATCGAAGGGGGAGAGCGATATTTATTTATACTGTCAAAATTTCTTTACCGCTGTTCACTTTTAATTCGTTCTAGAAATCCCAAATCACTTCTGAGGTGCATCGGCCGGCGTCCTGACACCATTTCAGTTGGACAACTGGGTACGAATGCCTTCAAAGACTGATGCGCGAAGAGACTTTCAACGCCTTCGTTCAGGGAACAATTTGACTTGTGGCGTCCATCTAATGCTCGCTAGCGCCCTCGTCTACTTCGCGTGCACACACCATGTGATGCCCGCCCTGATGCCTCAAGTACATTCCTAAAGCTCGTGAGCCCATTTCTGTTGACCTCAGTGATGAACTGTAATACTCCGCTCAGAGACACATCCTTTCATCCAGTGATACTATGCGTACATAGTGCGTTTCGTTCTTCCTTTTTATTGTCTTATTCTTTCGTTCTTGTTTCTCTCGTGTTCGTTCGCATCAGTTTCATGAAGTTGGGATAGCTGGTTCTGACGTAGCTTACCTTCTCATGTCTTCCACGTCTAAATAAACAAAATATGTCAATGTGTACCCCAGGGTGAGATGGCACAGTTCGTTTCCTCTCCTTTCATTTCCTGCTTCGAATCCACTGTCCTCATTCATCATGCCAAATCAAATCAAATTTTATTTTCAACATGCACAAAGTGCATTGTTGAGGGCCACCCTAGCAAGAAAGCTGCAAGTACAGCTTGACGGGGCCAAGGGGCCATCACGAGGTAACAACAGCAGTGCACTCGGGCTATGAACCCATCTACGTAGATAACATACACATATATCCACACACGTGTCTATATACACATAAACATGCAAATATATACTATTATTCGATTAAAAGTAACCGTAGTGTAAAAAAAGTAAAGCCGACTGGCATGGAATATGCACATGCGGTATACATGTGACGAGACCATTTCAAGCAAGGGCGAACAAATACTATATTTATTTACCAGATTCAAACAGGCAAATGAAACTTTCGAAATACAAAGATATCACGCAATTGCTTGCGCGTTAAAACCCTATCTTTATTTACGTGTCTTGCTAGTTCATTCAGTTGCGCGGGTACATTGTAACTCAAGGTTTGTGTAAAATAACTTGTTCGCTGGTGCTTTATCATCCACCTTTCCGATCCGCGTGTGGGACGAGTGCTCGGACACGGTACGAGGGCAGACACGTTTTTTAGGAATCGTGCTGTTTTTCTTTATCAGCGAAACATAATAAGTACAGGAGACGGTATGCGTAGAGAGACTTGACGTTAATTACTTTGTTTTCTTCAAATAACTCTTTTGTGGGATGTAAATAGTCAACATTATTGACACAACGAATAGCTATCTTTTCGAGTAGCAAAAGCCTATTAATGTTACGTTTTGTAGATGTGTAGGGTATCAAATCGAATGCGCGTCTGATTAGTCTGCCTGTCATTCCCTCCCCTCTCTTTCTCTCTATCTCTTTCAAATCAGCTGTACATAAGCTTCCGATACAGAGGAGTGTTCGTGAAACTCGTGTAGACCACTTGTAGAAAGAAATCTTCAGGTAAAGCTCATACGAGAATTTTTTTCTTCAGAATGACAACTTCAAGAAAAGAAAGAAAAAGAAAGAGGAGAAGAGGGAGTTACCCTTGTGAGAAGATTGAAACTCTGGGCGACACTTTTCCGGAGCGGCACGCTCTGACGAATGAAATAACCGGGAGGCGAGCAGACAGCAGAGTGAGGTTGAATAATTTGCAACACTTCCTTCCTTCGGAAATGAATGACTGATTACCACTGTCAAGTTGCAATTTAACTTCAGGTGTGACTTTGTCCTGTATGTCAAGAATATACCTCAATACCGAATAAACTTTCGAATATGTCGCACCAAGCTATTCCTTTGCTAAATCCCACACACTCCTACAGTAAGTTCTTCCTGTTGATCGCTGAGGATGAAACAAAAAAATTAACATACCAATTCGTACACTACAAAGAGTGTCAGGCATCCATCGCCTCAAGCAAAGCGCCATTTGCCCCCCTCCCATCCCTCAACAAAGCTCAGCGAAAAAAAACTCCGAGAGGTAAGCGGAAACAGCTTCTACAAAGGTGAGAACGCGACCCACATGCGAATCAACTCAACCTCTTCAAAAGCCGGCACCACTGACGTCTGTCGAGAAGAGATTCGGGGCCGCATTCTGGCCATTTCGGGGTCCCCCCCTCCCCCCCTTTTCGAAGCCGTCTCCATTCTGTTCCACGTGTTTCTTTTTGATCCGGAGGAAGGCCTTCTTCGGTTCGCACACTTGGTCGGACAGCGCCGTGCCTTTTGTCTTGGGGCACAGCCGCTCGGTTCTTTGCCAATCAATTGCCATCGAGACACGCGCGCTCGCGTGGTACTCTCGACTAGGTTCTCTCTTCCGGCTGATCCAACGCGACCTGAGAGCCCAATGGCAAATTCCATTATACCTCGCCGCCCTTTCTTTTTCCCTCTCATTGGCGCCGTCTCGTCCGCTCGATTGAAAAGAAATTTCTCGCTCCTCGAAGCTCCTCTTCTGGGCCGTTATGTGAGAGCCACCCACCTTGCCTTACATTCTACTAAAGAACACAAGAACTAAAAACATTTAAAAAAGGACCAAACAATCACGAATTTTCTCGCCGCCTCTTTCACCTATTTCGCCTTTTTTTTTTTCGGACTCCGGACTTTCGTTATACGCTGTCCTCCCTGTTTCGTGTAAATGTTTTGCAATCGAAGAGGCAGGTAATAAAAGCTGATTTACTTTCATTCGAGACATATAGTGCTCCTGATTGAGCCGCCGCTTTCGCTACATCGACTCAACACGGACGTGTACACATAGAAATTCGCGTCTTCACTCTATATAGACGAGTTTGGACACTTGGCAGCCAGGACCCGTCGTTTCGTTCCGAGTGTGCTTGTCGTGATAGTTTTCTTGGTACGAACGGTTTCGCGTTCTGTCGCGCCCATTGTAAGCAGGCAGGTGCCTTGTACAGGAAGGCTCCTTTATTCCATAAAAAGAAAGAGCTTTGTTGGGAAGTTCTGCGTGACTTACTGCAGTTGCCGGGTGTGATAAGACAGGCGCAATACAGCCTCACACTTGCCTTATTAACCGACAGTGGGGAAAAAAACGGGCACGCTGCCTCAAAAGGCTGACCCTACCAGACAGTGACTTCATGGCTGCAGGCTGTTTCGAAAATGGGCCGTACGGGGATCGCTGGTAAGAATTTATGTCCCGTGAACGAGATCTAGCACAACTCGTACAGTTCGGGAGGTACAGCAAGGTGGAATGAACTATCGAATTGCTCTCTAAGCCCATTTTAGCTTACGTCGTTCGTGCTTTGTTATCTCTCGAGATAACCGTACTTTTGAAGGAGGAATGAACAGCGGAATAGTTTTTTTTTCTTTCTTTCTTCCTCTGTGCTGTGTTATCTCTCAAATATTGAACTGCACGCTCGCACAAGGAGGTAACGTGAGCGTAAGTTCGACTGCAATGGTCATCTGCAAATGGCACTGGGCAACTCTGTGCCTGGAAACATTCTGAACGAGAGGTGAGATTTACAACGTGAACACGCTACATACATACATACATACATACATACATACATACATACATACATACATACATACATACATACATACATACATACATACATACATACATACATACATACATACATACATACATACATACATACATACATACCGATACTAAGTACATCATAAGTGTGGATCTTTGGGCTAGTTGTTTGAACATGTTTTAAATTCTGTCTTAAATAACAGGGCTTCTCAGATCACGTGCCGCTTCATTTCCCACCAATTTCCCTTTACGTTGCAATGCAGTAATAAAACCTTCAGTTTTTAGCCAGCGCTAGTCCTGTGAGCGTTTCTTCGCTCGTCAAGGGAGGCTTCGTCTGTTTCAGCGCTGTCTTACATTCTCCAGCTAAGTGCATCCCCAAAACTGCAGCGCCAAGGAAAATCTAAATTTGTCTAAACGCTAATACTGCCAACACGGGAAGATAATTTCTTGGTCAGCAACGTCTACGACGGTTGCATGGGAAGTAGCAGGCACACATTGTGGTGCACGAAGGTTGCATTGCACCGCAAGCTATTAATAATTTCGCTTGTCTATACTATAGACGGAAAATTTGATCAATTAACCTTGTTTTTGTTTTTTTTCTATGCATAGTTGTGCGTTGCTCGAAATGCCAGCACGATGACTACAGCAACAAGAAGTAAAAACAAATTGGTCATGCAAATGTGCGTAGTCTTCTGTTCTTTTCGTTAGGGCTTGCTGCGCACTGCACTGCAAAACCGACAGTGAACACTTGAAGCGCTATGCCACTAAGAAGAGCCTGACTGACTTTTTTTTTTCCTCCACTGAGAATATGCGCAGAAAACTTCGCATCATTAGTACCGGTCTGGCGTCCAACCATTCAAAAAGAGCAGGAATTAAGTATATCAGCTCCCTTATTATTCAATCTTATCACCCTTCCAACCTCGTGGGGATGATACCAGTGCGGCCTAATTTATGCCGATAATATAAACCCACGGCCTATTTGGCGTGATTTGGACATACAGGAACGCATTTCGCAATAAAGAACTGACTCCCAGTGCAAAACCATTAGCCTGGAGCACTCGTTGATCTCTATAATTAATGGTCGCGGCCACCGATGGCTGCAGAGCAGACATTTCTCCTCTACACTGCAGCCGTCCCGTTCAGCGCACAGAGCTTGTTCATGATTTAAAGCCTCGGCGTTGCCGCTTCTACAGCTGTAAGTGTAGGAATTCAACCTTGTTCGTTTGACAGATGAAGACGAAGCATACGACCACAGAAGGAACACAGCACATCCACTAGTGCGATCTTGTGTTGACCCATGTGACATTTTTGTGCCTTTCTACAGCGTTATAGTTGCACCTTAGGAGAGGGAAGCACACCGTCGTACAACCCGCGTACCGCATCTCATCAAGCACTTGTGAAAGAAGGTGGCAGTAGATTTGAGAGATAACTCGGCGTCTTTGCGTCTTATACTGCAGCCAAGAATTGTTCATAACGCTGGGTTAAACTACATGACTCAAAGTGCAGGAATGGTTAGGGACGGCGGATGAAGGAGTAGAATGACCCATAACGTATTCACCAAGCATCGGCCCTATAAAGTTTGTTACGGTGCTAACCGTAAGTGCATCGAGCGAAGTCTGGCCTCTCAGAACCCTGGCAAAATGAAAGAAAAGAACAGGATTAAATAGAACCTTGATAAATAGTGGAGCTTGGTTGTAGTTGACGACTGCCAGAGGTAATCGAGTGAGCCTTAAAAATGTTGTTGCCAACGGTAATAATTACTGAAAACTAATTACTAGAATAATTACACGCGGAGCACAACAAAAGTGGTTGCGAGAGAGGCAGCATCTGCGCTGTAAGCAGAGATAAAAAAAATGCCGTTTGTGATTGAAGTAGATTCTACGCTTGGGCGTTTAATTTCAGGACCGGCTGGACTCAAACCAGCGACTTTCCCAAATATGAGGGAGGGGGGTCCCTATGAGTGACCGTAGCTTCTCTGTAAATATAAGAAAGGTGCCGCTTGTGTTTCCAGTACACTTTACGTTTAGATGTCTAATTTCGTAACCGGTTGAAAGCAAATCCACGACTTCCTGAATATCGAAGGTGGGGGGGGGGGAGATGTCCCGTCGATTCAGTACAAAATCGGCGTCGCCGCTTTACAGAAAGCAAAGCGAACGCCATCTGGGAACGTGGGAACTTCAAGTTCATGGAAATCGAAACCGCAGCCTAGCACGTGTCGAACGTGTCACCTTCCGCTCACTTATAGCAAAGCCCTTTCCGGAGGTCGACATAGCAGGAGGCCTGAAGTCTCAGAGGCTATCGCCGAAGCGTCACTGAGAGAGCACTAGTGTGATATACAGCTTGTTACACTCGTCAGAGAGATGGCAGCAGCACTCAACAATAATGACTAGAAAAACGTCCGAATATTGTTATAAAATGTCGGATACAATCATCCCTCAATATCCTCTGCAACAATGAAACGAAATAACAATAGCTTACTAAGTTTTGCCAGGAGAGACGCTTATAAAGTAAATATTGTATAAAGAAACAAATAAAGCTTTTCTTTAAAAACGTGCCACGTTTCTACGTTTTTTCGTATTTCCTTTTTATGCAACTTGTATACATCATCGCCGCCACTGTACCAAAAGGCACTCATAAAATAAAAATCAGATTTCACCAAAGAAAAAAAAAAGAAGAAATTGGTTTAGAAACATCCCTTAGTTAACACCTCATACTTTGCGTTCGTTTCTAGTTATTTTTCCAACCCTTTCTTTTCTCGCTTGTGTTTCCTCTAAGTCCTCATTATACTTGAAAAAAAAAAACTGCGGAATCTCGTCCTTAAAAATCACGCAGTAAAATAACTGTAAGACGTTATATTCCGTGGTCGCAACTACATAAGCAGCGTACTAATACTCATTTCCCTCCTGGTACCAACTGATGATGCTCACAAAAACTGATTGTTTCATCGCGCAGAACTGTTGATCATGAAGGATAAATTGTATCCATGGGGTAGTTTTTTTTACACTAAATAGCTCAGGAAGTACGCGTTATAGTAATGATATCGCTAAGTGGTACAGCCGATGCACGTGACGGACCTTTCTGGTGTCCGCATGCGCAAAAAATTTCCGCAGCTCGGTGGCGCGGCTATGCGTCCTTCCTCGAAATACGCTTCTGAATTCCGAGATCGGTAACGCGCGCTAGCCTGAAGGGCTCTGTGGACATTCTCGGAGGCTGGGATAAAAAGCCCTTCCGGCGGACAGGCGGCTCCATAAACGGCCGCCTCACTACTTGAATGGGCAAGAAGTTTTGCTCAGATATATGTTTTATCTTTTCCATCTCTTCCACGATCTCACAATAATTTCCTCGCTATGACCGGCAGTTCAGATTACCGTCGTCAAAGTTACGAGAATTTACGAGTATTTTGTTCCTCGGAGTACACTGTACTAATGACACAACATTGTTACGACGTAGTGCCTTACAACTGTGGCTTCCCGTAAAGAAGCTTGAAGGAAGAAAACATCCTCCTAACGCGTACGTGGATTTCCATTCTTTCTTCTTCTTCTTCTTCTTCTTCTTCTTTTTCCTTCTTTTTTATTTTGAGGTGGCGCAAGTTAGTTGAAACAGCCCGCATACAATGTTAAGAAAGTGCGCAGCCCTAATCCCGAAAGCACGTTGGCAGGTAAATATGACTAACTTCTTCCACCACTACACGATGGTTAAGCAAGTTGTGTGTGTCGGTAAATAAATTAGTTTTCACGAAACTGAAAATCATTTCAGCACGGGAAACAACAGAGCAAGGAAATGACTATTTAGAGTCTCGAATTAGTAGTTCCTGCAAGAAGAATGTTTCCTGGTTGTCTATTTCTACCCTTTCTTGTGGCAAATGTGCTGAAATATTTTTTAAAAATATGGACATTGAGCTTGATAGACTATTATCTCATTTATAGTGTGACATGAAATTAGTGTCACAGATGCATAACAAATCCAGAAATACTAGCAATGTTATAAAAATTAATTTTTGCTATCTGAAAATGCCTCATCATCGATGCTTTTTTGAAAGTGGTGAGATGCACTTCACTCGTGCCATTGCTTTTTCTATTACCAGCTCTGCATTGGTACTGTTACAGCATTATGGCCTTTAATGATTTTATTTCGTTGCCGTGTTTAGCTGTTCAATGTTTGCAAAGCATCTCCGAGCTCTTCTTTCAGCCTTTAAATTTAGGCACGAAGGGCAAAGTCTATTGTTCTGCATTTTAACGTTGGGAACGTCCAAACACAAAGTGCTCCATATTCAGATGAGCGCACTTCTGATCTCACAGCAGAGTTTCGGGAGTTTACAAGATTTGGTAAATGTACGGACAAAAAAGAAAAACAACAGCCACTGAATGTCATAAGCCTACAGTCGTGGGTAAGAGCAGGAAAACAAGGTTATCTGATCTGGGAGGCTACCTAGATGTTGATTAAAGACAAATTGCCGTTTCATGCAGCACTGAAAGGGCGCATGGCTCTAAATAAAAAGAAATGTCCTTTTGAAAGTCGCTTTCCTTCGTATATTTCTTAAGAAACTCTCAAAGAAATGTGACTTTTAAGACAATTCTTTGTGTTTATGGTTATGTGCCCCTTAAATGCAATTGTAAATTTTGGAAACATCAAAATATGCAACATCCAAATGTGGTCCCAAGATTGCCTCATAGGGGTAATTTTGAGGGACACATTGCCGCTATCGTTTTTGTCTCATTTTGGATGTGTTAGGGACGTGTAGAGGATATCTCTGGGACTCTGACCTATGGTGCACTGGTCTGGGGAACGACAACAAAAGAAAATATTAAAAAACTTCTCTTACTTCAAAAGCGTGCAATACGCATAGTTTTTAACGCTCCTTACCTAAGTCAGACATAGGACATGTTCGAAAAGCTTAAAATTGTAAGCGTACAAAAAATTTACAATTTCAGTTTACCTTCGGCAACATAAGTTGGAAACAAAACAAAATTTCCCTTCCAAAGACATTGGCGAAATTGATAAAAAATTACCCTGCATACCACACACGCCATCTTGAGATATGGAAAGTTCGAAAATGCCGCACGAGCTATGGAAAGCAAATGCTCAGGTACACATTACCTACGTTACTAAAAGAACTAGCCAGAGATGGTACGGACGTAGCTTTAATGGCTTTGAATGAGTTACGCAATATGTATGTGCAACCGTGATTGTTTCATTTTGTTCAATGTACTACATATGTTTGTTATTTTGATGTGAAATTTAGCGAATTTCCGGTAGTTTTGATATGTACAGATTAAATATGACAATTACTAAGAATTGTAATTTAGAAAAGTTCTTGTAGTTATGATGTGTATATATGGTTCTTCCTTTAGTCATGCCTTTACGTACTTCCTTTGGGCTTTTCTTTTTTCCTTTATGTGTTGCTTTCTACCTTTATTGTTGTTGTAATTCGCACTACTGTATGCCATAGTCTGGTGTACAGATCTAGTCAAGCCTTTTCACGCTTTTTGTCCGTGCACCAAACATCTGTCAGACGTTGAATAAAACTGAAATGAATTGCGCTGAATTGAATCCCACATTTCTTAGGTGGGGGCATCTGAAGACATCCAAAGGACATCAACGTGTTGCCTGGGCGCGACGTGTCATCAAATTTTTGTTCCTCCAGCGAATGTCTGCAAAGGACATTCGCACGAAGTGTCACGAACACTTGGGGGAGTGTCCTTCCTAAAGTACAGTAAAAAACCTGAGGGTCTCGCTTTAGGACACGGCATTTTACCAATAAAGGATTAACACCTCAGTGGCCGCTCCACCGCCTCAACAAATCCGACAACAACCGATTCACTCCATAAGCTAAATGTTGAGGGCAAGCGGATAGCCAGGAAGATGGTCCAGTTACTGGACATGTCCCTGGACAGTGTTGGGTTCATTATCGCTAATATCCTAAAGGTGCGTAAGCCTTCAGCAAAGTGGGTGCCAGAGCGTTTGAAGCCCCCGAACAGAAACAGGCATGAGTTGAGGCAGCGCCTCCTCTATTTTTTTCACTGGTTGAGGCATCAAGCGCTGCTTTGGCCCATTGTGATGATGCAAAGGACTTTTTGGAATGGTTAGTGACCGAGGATGAGACTGGACTCTGTATGCACAACCACGAAACCAAGAAACAGGTAAAGGAGTGGCGTCACAGTAGGTCCCCACGACCGAGAAAATTGGACATTCAGAAATCGGCGAAAAAATGTCCTGCCGTCCATTCTTGGAAAAAGGTGGTGGTGTTCTTTTGACGGACCGCCTGCCTTGGAGCTCTAGCATAACTTCGAGAGCACCAAGCCCTTCTCGTGGGGAAGTGAAAGGAGGCAATGATCAGGAAACGCTGGAGAAAGTTGACCAAACGGATTTTCTTTTTGTTTTTTGTTGCAGGACGATGCACGTTTGCACACGTCTAAGCTTTTCGCGGCCAAACTTCAGACAGTGGATTTCCAATTTGTCTCCCATTTACCCTATTCAACTGGGGCCGAATTCACAAAACTTTTCTTTCGTAAGTGCTTTTTGCCGTTGGTCGGTCGGCTTCCGTAATAGGTCCAAGTTCGACATTGGCTGAAATTTTCTCTCACGAACTTTTTTTCGTAAGTTGTTTCTGTGAATACGGGCCCTGAACTGGAACGTTCTGATTAACATATATCTGTTTCCTAACGTGGGGAGACACCCGAAATGGCACTACTTTGACGTCATTGCTGATGTCAAACATACTTCTGATAGCTGGTTCGAAGAGATTTTTTTCTAAAACGGTCTAGAAAAGCCCGAGAAACGATGCAACAGCTGCATGTGGGAAATATATCGAATAAATGTATAGTTTGAAGGCTTTATCTATCGTTTCAATGCAAAGCCAAGAAGTCTTCAACACCTCCTCGCGCCTATTTGTAAATCGCTTTAGACTAAGCCGCCAGAAAACCGATAACTGAATAAAGCGTATGCATTCGGAAATTCCAAGGAACCTTTAGTTTAATATAAAGGTAAGTATTCTTTACTCGTCCTTCGTTTAACTTGTGACGTGTTGTCCTACAACACGTAATGATATTTCTCGGGGGCGGGAGGGGAGGGGGGGGGGTGTTTGCTGTGCTGTTTGGTGAGCTATCGATACTGCATCTTATTCTCTAACGTTAGAGAATAACAGGGAGTATAGAAAAACCTTATTCTCTAACGATATAGCAGAAGCTCTCGTAAATACCACGCCTAGAGGCTAGACTTGTGAGCCCATTGGAAACGCCTGCAATTACCCGGCGGTGTAGACAATAAAACGCATCGCGTACAATGTGGATGCCCAAACGCTAGGCGTTCCCTGCGACCTAAAGGCAAAGACTCCATATTGCAATAGCTAGAGTGTGTTAGTCGTACAATAAACGAAACTCTGCACGCTAAGGCAAGAGACAGGGATGAGAATTGCATGACAGGAAAGTGACTCCCAAACGAAATGTACGTCGTATTTGCCCAGAGTATGAACGAGCGCTCTAGCACAAAAAAAAAGAAAGAAAAATGAAATAGAACAGAAAAGAGGGAAAAAAAGATGTGAGCGTAGATGAGCTGCGAAAATACCACCAAGAGCACAAGTGGCACAATGTGAAACGGTAAGCTCCGGGTATAAACGTTACTAAACGTAACCATATTCAGTAATGCGTCTAAAATCAGCTTCGCAATTAGACAAATTATAACTTCAGGCTTCCTGTCTACTTCCCCGTAGTAAAAGATCCCATTTACTTAAAAGAAAAGCACAGATAACAATAATGAGAAGGTGGTGTTCACAATGAAGGGATGCTGCTGTGCAACAGTAGACGAGAGAATAATCAAAGGACTCGCTGAATTCTTTATATATATATATATATATATATATATATATATATATATATATATATATATATCGCAAGAAACGATGAAATGCGCTCTTCAAAGAAAAAATAACGAAGAGGTACGCTTACAGAGCAGAAGTGGCGAGGCCGCAACACAAATGTGAACGGTTATCTTGGATACTGGTTTCTGTTAGTCGTAGCAAGTCAACGTTGTAGCGCTGATTTCAACAGCTCTCCAACATGAAGCGGCAACAGCGTTCCAACACGCCGTTTCGTTGTTGTTCCCTTTTTCAATTTACCACCACATTTAAAGACGCAATCTGCCAACTTGTTTAAACGGCAACTCCGGCGATTTTTCATTGTCAACTGATCTCAATCAAATTTATGAGTATATGTTCTCCTCGGTACTGCAATAATTTCTACCAAGCCAGGCGGTTGCAAGTCATTCAGTTTTCTCGAAAATGAATTTTAAGATCTTTTAGCGGATTACTACGCGAATCAACCCGTGATTTTGAAGTCATTACATGATAATGCTGCCTACTCGAGCAGGCAGTCGCTCAAGGGCCAAGCGGTGAAACTTCAGCGCTCAAATCGTTGCTGTCAAGTTCAGAAGAGCTCAATACACCGCTGAATGACATCACCACTATCACTTTTCTGGCACCAGCTCCATATTTCTGATGGCGGGGAGGTTGTGACGTCATCGCAATACGCTGCACGAAGTGTCTACCCGTTTCGGTTTGAACACATCGTTCATTCGGTTATTTAAAATTATTGGTGAGTTTCTGAGCAAATTGAGTGACCCTGGCTGCTTCAGGCCTATCAATACTATTGGAAAACAGCGATATCAGAATATGGTGGAAAACCCGCTGGAGTTGCCCTTTAAGATATAAACTAAAGAAGTGCGCATTTCGGTCACTGCGCCGTTATCTTTTGTCAGTGTTAGATCACCAAACTGGTGACCGGCAAGGCCAGTGTAAGATAGCCTTGCCTGTCACGAGTTGCAAATTACCGCAATCGGTGAAAGGCGCACGCACGGAGAGTGCGGTGCCTTGCTTATCTTCAGCTGTCTGCACCCCATCGTGCGCGTTTCCTTCTTTCTGTACAGATGCGGCGCATGAGTCGAGGGGAGCAAAATAATCTGTTAAAGGTGGAAGTGTTATTTTTATTACTTGATGTTTATATATTTGCTTCCCGAGCTGCAATAGATATCAATGTCCAATGCGAATGAAATCGCTCCCGTTAGAGGACGTGAAACACGCTGTAAAAACAGGAAAGTCGCTGTAAGGAACGGCCGTGTCGTCGAGTTCCTCGTACACATCCTGCCGGACGTTTTTAAATGCGAAGCATTTCTTAGCGAACTTCGGCGACTTTGAGCGTATCTATCTATCTATCTATCTATCTATCTATCTATCTATCTATCTATCTATCTATCTATCTATCTATCTATCTATCTATCTATCTATCTATCTATCTATCCGCCTACGACTTCGCGCTCTCCTGGCCGTTTCGTTAATGGGATTTATACGAAAGTTGATATGCCACAACATGACTGCATGAAGAACATAAATGGCAGGTCATAACATGAAAATCATGACGTGGCATGTAAATCATGTCATGAACGGCATGATTTACATATGGTCTTAGTGCTGTCGTGGCCGTTTCGTTAATGGGATGTATACGAAAATTAGTATGCCACAACATGGCGGCATCACAAACATAAATGACAGGTCATAACATGAAAATCATGACATGCACGTCATGAGCGGCGTGATTTACATCATAATGAAACTTTTGCGCACACAACACGAAACCACAACGAAGAAGTACACAAGGACTGCGCTAGTCCTTGTGTACTTCTTCGTTGTGGTTTCGTGTTGTGTGCGCAAAAGTTTCATTATGATGCCAAACCAACTAGCCCGCCTGTCCGTTTTAATGATTTACATGCCACGGTCTTGGTGCTCTCCTGCCCGTTTCGTTAATGGGATGTGTGCGAAGATTGGTATGGCACATCATGACTGCATTACGATCATAAATGACAAGTCAAAACATGAAAATCATGACAATCATGTCATGAACGGCATGATTTACATGTGACTGTCTTGGTGCTTTCTAGCCGTTTCGTTAATGGTATGTATACAAAAATTGGTATGGCACAACATGACGATCATAAATGACAGGTCATAACTTGAAAATCATCACATGCATGTCATGAGCGGCATGGTCTACATGCCACAGTCTTGGTGCTCTTGCGGTCATTTCGTTAACTTGGTATGTACGAAAATCGGTATAGTGAGAGAACAATGCAGATCCATTTTACGTTCCTGATGCGTGCTTCGCATTTCCTTGATTCCCACTGCACGTGGGATCTGCCGTCTTTTTTATCAACGGGATTTTCCCAAGAGATTGTGAATACTCGTGTTCTATAATTAGATTTCAACTTTTTGTATTTTTATCGTGTTGTATTGTAATTCTGCTGTTGTTCATTCCATTTCTCTCGTGTTCTATGAATATAGTTGCACTGTATCATGCGTCGATATTGCGTGTTTCTGTAGGCAGCGTCTTCATTTTGCCACTTTCTCTTATACTCAGCGGCCACTGTTTGCTTCCCGTATGGACATCTGCCATGTTTGTCTATAAATTTTATGCGTGGCTATTCCGTACGCCTCCCTCGACAGTGTATGCGACAGTGTATGCGGAATTTACTACAAATTCCGCAGTGAATGCAGAATTTGTAGTAAATTTGCAGTTGAGAATTTTGTATCTATGATTGGCTTGGGGAGGCTGCCAAGGCCTATCGTATTGGGTAGAAATGCCGCCATTGGGAAATGAGACAATATAAGCGGAATTCGGCGATGTTCAACAAAGTGTCCCTTAAGGTGCACACACACACGATGTTCTAGCGGCTACTATGTCACTCGTCTGTTGATCCGAAGGTCGTGGGATCGAATCCCGGCCGCGGCGGGTGCATCTTGATGGAGGCGAAATGTTGTGTACTGTGCGACGTCAGTGCACGTTAAAGGGTCCCTGAAACTTTTTTTTAACATTGTGTCATTGATTACGCAACACAATTGTGACATCATTCACACCATAAATGAAGCGCAGCACCCTGCGCTAAGGTAGCTACGAGCTTATTTCTGTCGCCATCCTCCTTACTACTGCAGTTCCTCCTCAGCTCGAACAGCCGCGGAGTGCGCGCTAGCGACGACTGAACCTCCCGCGTCAGCCGATGTGCAGAGACCTCCGTAGCGACATAGCGCCGCGATGTCTTTACTGAGGTCGCCGGCCTCCGGCAGTGCTAGCCTCTCTAATAGTGCGCAGGCGACTTGTGTGTGCGCTGCCAAAAGCCACGACGACGTTGGCTGCCCTTCAGTGCTCGTGACGTCACGTGGGTTCCGCTTCGTAGCACCCATCGCATGTCCTGTGGGAAGGGGCGGTTGAAAACGCTTCGAGTCGAGTCGCGTCGATCTCTCACGATGTGTGTATTTAAAACTTTGTAGTAAATTACACACTTAACGCAGAGTGCTGACATTGTTACGCTAATTACTCGGGCTATCGGTGCAAATTTGTACAAAGGGTCCCTTTAAAGGGACCTTGAAACGGTTTTGAAGATTTTATGCAAACATGGTGATCCGGTAGAGCGAGTCAATAGGATCATTAGAGGACAGATTTCAGCGCTCTGCGTAATGTGTGTAATTTACAATAAGGCTTTGAACACGCGCATCTCAAAAGATCGCAGCGGCTCGCCGAAATGCGTTTTCAAACGCCCCCGCCTATCGAACGATGGATGATGGATGGGAGGCCGCTGATTGGCCCCTAACAGGTGACGTGCACGTAATTTTCCCAACCTAACTGCGAACAACGTGCTCCTACAACGTGCTCCTTCGTTTCAGCCAACGGTATTGTCACGGCATCTGGCGGCGTACACACGAGTCGCCGGCGCTCTATTACAAAGGATAGCACTGCCGAGGCCGGCGACCTCAGTAAAGATATCGAGGCGCTATGTCGCTGCGGAGGGCTCGGCAGGGCGGCTGACGCGGGAGGCGCAGTCGTCGCTAGCGCGCACTCCGCAGCTGATCGAGTTGACGAGGAACAGCAGCGGTAAGGACGAAGGCGACAGAAATAAGCTCATAGCTGCCTTAGCGCACGGTGCTTCGCTTTATTTGTGGCGTGAATGATTTCCCAATTGTGTTGCCTAATCAGTGATGCAATGTCAAAAAAACGTTTCAGGGACCCTTTAAGGAATCCCAGGTGGTCGAAATTTCCGGAGCCCCCCACTACGGCGTCTCTCATGATCATATCGCGGTCTTGGGACGTGAAAACACCAGAAATCAGTCAACACACACGCCGGATACGCAAAATAGCAGGTAGAACTATTCTTGTTTCCGCCTCCGGACGGGAGCGCCGTAGCGGACGTGGCTATCGAGCTTCTGCGTTGTTACGCGGCTCGCATGAGGCTATCTGACGCACACTCGTTCTCTTTCCCAGAAAGGAGAACGAGCCGGCTAGATAACAAACGCCGGTGTTAATCTCTATTGTTGACTGGCGGTACGCGTATGTGCCTTGCTGCTGCTTTGAAACTGCAAGCTGAGCTCTGGCTAGTGGGATACATCTACAACGAGCGCTGCACGCTCAGCGAAACTTGTCAGTTCTCTTTTGTCCTTTGTTTTCTTTGCCCACTGCATATCTGGCTCTTTCGATTTTGCATTCCCCGCACGTTCGGAATTCCCCATGTCCGCACGACAGCTGTTACAGGCAAAACGCTCGGTAGCGCGGCGAGAAGCAGCTGTGCAGCAAACCGGACTCGTGCACTGAAGGTGAGCATGTTACGCTGTCGGTCTGTTTTCGCTTGAATATTGAACAACGAGCTGATTGTTCCGCTCCCTTTGGGCTTAATCAGTTGGTATTTACATGCGGATAGTGGTTCTCGGTTTAGTTAAGTATGGAGCTGTATAAACAACTGACTGTCTCATATGTGCGGTCGCGGTGGTATACAGTGGTTTATGACACTCGGCTACAGACCCAAAGGACACGGGTTCGATCCCGGCCGCAGTGGCCGCATTTTCTATGCTGGCGATAATGCTAGAGCTTCGTGTGCCGTGCATTTTCAATAGACGTTACACATCAGCTAGTAGAAATATTCGGATCCTTACATAGGGAGCCTTACAGTCCGTTTTTTTTTTCTTCTTTTTTTCAACATCACCAACACCTTCAGTTCACCGACTGAAATAATTTTCACACAAGTATCGATGTCCCCGATAAACAACAGTGACCATCATGTCTCGTAAGATGACGTCACATAGGAACTTTTCCATGCATCGGCTGCCATCCCCACCTACCACTTTAATTGGACTATTGGATTAGGATAACGCGCTCCGAGCCTATCTCCTGCTACTACGTTCGGTGGACTGTTCGATGCGCAGCGTACCAGATGCTCGCTTGTGTCTTCGTGAACCTCACATGCATTACCCATCTGATGCCCGACGCCATGCGCCTCAAGGCCAGACTCTGCATTCTGCTGACAGAAGCGAAAGACTCACGTGACAATGTGCACTCTCAGATGGCGTGCACTCTCCTCTCCTTCTTTTTATCCCCTCTTTCCCTTTCCCCCCAGTGCAGGGTAGCAAACCGGACACGCGTGTGGTTAACCTCCCTGCCTTTCCTTTTCCTTGTCTCTCTTTCTCACTCCAAGAAGTATGCATAAACGGGTAATGTCCGAAAACGCCGCTGATGTGGCGAAAGTATGCACTGAACGACGTTTTAGTATTCTTGATCGTGAGATAAAACTGTGCCAAGTGACTTGAACTTTTCTTTCATTATTTTCCACCTGTCTACGCTGCAACCTTTGTACGGCGGTTGATGGGCCGAGTCAAGCTGCTGTAGTCTGTAGCTTTTTTCGCCGGCACCCTCAACATAATGACATTACGTTCTTTTGTGCATTTGCGTACCGTAGTCGTTAAAGTAGCTATAAATGTAACATGAATTTAGCAAAATGGTTACGCTGGGCGTCACACGCACATAAAATAAATCAGTCTCGAAAATTTTTATAAACCCACAATTATATGCACTTCATGAATACAACACAGCGTGTCTTGCTTCGTCGAGTTTTTATCATGTTTTATTTTTCAAGCACGTGTCCACTGACGCATTTCATTATACTCCGCTTCATACATCAGCTGCAACGCTGTGAAGGGTACAAAAGTAGTCCGTGCAGAAAAAGAAAAGGAGCGGTGTGTCGCTCCGACAAGCATAAAATACAAACTCGCATATTTCGATTGTTTCCCCAGAAATGCGAGCGTGTTTTGTCAATCTGATGAGAAGTGTATTGCAATTCTATGTTGCCAGCGAGGCATTTATTGTTTTTCGCTCACCGCAAGCAGCGCACTACTTTATAGTCGCGGAAGTACTCAGCGTAAACACGAGCACTAGCTTTGACAGCGTTCCATCTGACGTATGAAACGGAGTATAGGTGTACACGTACAGCGCATCTCGATAAAAAACTTGCTACCTGCTCTTGCAAGTGAGCGCTGTGCTCTGTGCGACTGCGAGCGTTCGTGCGCGCGCTTTGTGTGTGTGTGTTGCTACTCCGTTATGCACCGGATGAATTAAAATGAGGCATTCAATTTATAGTGTATAAACAAATACAACGAGAGGCAAGCAATGTTATCGGTCTACTCTATACGTAGTGTTCACATGATGTCCATCTGCCGCTCTCGCCTTCACTCGCCCCTCAATTGTCGCCATTGCTGGGTACGTCCCTGGGTACATAGCGGCCGCAGTCACGTGGTGCAGCCGGTAGCCGCAATGTCGCCATTGCTGGGTACGTCCCTGGGTACATAGCGGCCGCAGTTCACGTGGTGCAGCCGGTGTCGAATGCCGGAAGTGACGAAGCCGCACTCGGTGATGCGCGTGCACACTACGTATATTACGCGCATTTGGGTATGCCAAATTGCAGTAATACGTGCCATGAAATAAGACGTAAGGGATGTTGTGTTTTGATCCTTAACTTGAGTAACCGATACATTTACAGAAGACTTTCTCGAATTATAATTACGTAAGAAGAAGGAAACGTAACTTTCGCTAATTTAACACAGCGTGGTGTAAAAAATGGGGCAGTTCTGCACTAGCGGTGCGGATACTTGGGAAACCAGCGGAGCTGGTTGCGACCTCCTCCCACTTCCATTTCCCACCTCTTGCTACACTGTACTGCACATGCTTCTATTCTTCATCCTCTCCCTCCTCATTTTGCCTCTCCCTCACCCTCACTGTCCTCTCCCACCTCTTGCTGCATTATACTGTACAAGACTATGCTAAAGCAAAATTGTAAGTTGGGCGAGTTGGTTTACGTTCGTCCAAAGAGCGCTTAGCTACACGTGGACACGTGGAGTATATATAAGCAGAACAGACACTGAATCTGCAAGTGAAGTTTGATTTGGAAAAAAAAAAGCACATATAAACACAGGCGCGATAGTACCACGTGGTAGGCGTTACAAGGTTAAAAAAAGAAGAAACATACGATGGTCCCAAACAACACAATGCGGAACCTACACAGTGTAATTCTTTATCAGACAGCGACAGGGAGAGTTGGCTGACATACACTTTATCTCTCCTGACGATACGGAAGGCCTCTACCACATGACGTGTCGTCTGGTCCCTCTGTGCGAACACACCACGTAGTACATGGCCTGTGGCATGAGCTAAAAAGCGTAGCTATAGCAGACTTGGTGTGAACGTCGTTTTTACTGCGCCTAACAAGCTCCGAAACATCTGCTCAGCCGTTCACAGAAAACGGGAGGCGGCAGGTAGGAACCTGGAAGAGGGATGGGATATTATACAGGATGACGTAGTTTTCCTTGTTGCACGGGGGTCGTGTACCGCATACCTTCAACACGTGGTGCTTGCTACACCATCTCGAGCCCAGTGGAAATATGGGAGGTGATGCGCGTTCTCACTTGACCAAGAATTGTCGCGAATATGGTTGCTGCGCATGTTTCAGTGGCAGCGATGTTGTGTTCAAGCACTGGGACCAGACAACACGTGAAGTGGTAGAGGCCTCCCATTTTGCGAGGAGAGATAAAGGGGTGCGTCAGCCAACTCTCCCTGTCGCTGTATGATAAGGAATTGCACTATCTAGGTTCTGCATAGTGCTGCCGGCGCCACTGTATTTTTTCTTTTTCTTTTTTAGCTTGTAACGCCTACCACGTGTTGCTATCGCATATGTATAACATATGGTTTGTAAGCAAGCTTCGGTTGCGAGTTCAGCGCCTGTCCTGTGAACTCCTCTCTGTCCCCATACAGTTAAGCGCTGTTTCGACGAAATGAAGACTACGCAATGCTTTACCCTCTCCCCTCCTCTCCCTCACTTCCCTTTCCCACCTTCTTTCTTTACTATACTACACTATACAAGGCTATGCTGTGCTTTCTTTCTCTCGCTTTCTCTTTCTATCTCTTTGTGTGTCTCTCGCTATTTGTTTCTCTTAGTTACGTTGTCTGTCTTCCTCTGCATTTCTTTCTCTCTGTGTGTGTTTCTCTATTTCTCTACCTTTTTCTCGTTCCCAAGCCAACAGCGAACCCAATCATATAGGCGCGCTGTTCTCTGTTAATGTGAATGGGTACAGCGAAGAGCTTAAACAGCTCCGGTGTTAGAAAATGGCGCTATTACGTGGATGAGCAATAGAATTGGCAATAGCTGACTTCATAACCGCGCAAAGCTGATTGGTTTGTGGGGTTTAACGTCCCGAAACCAGCTCTGATTATGAGAGACGCCGTAGTGGAGGTCTCCGGAAATTTCGACCACCTGGGGTTCTTTAACGTGCACTGACATCGCACAGCACACGGGCCTCAACATTTCGCCTCCATCGAAATGCAGCCGCCGCGGCCGGGATTCGACCCGCGACCCGCGACCCTCGGATCAGAAGCCGAGTACCATAGCCACTAGACCACCGTGGCGGGGCAACAGCGCAAAGCTAACCATCTGTGCTTTATTTACTAGTTTAGAATTCAGTAAATAAGGAAAGTTCGCGCGTAACGAAAGCAATAAAGCAACGTAGTCGGCAGCCCTACTTAACGTCATCTGTTGAAAGAAGAGTAGATGCATTCCAGCTATGTTTGAAACCAAATTGCGAATTCCTTGGTACGTGTTGTGGAATAACATTTGACTCAGATGTTCACAGAGGCCTCCGCGAATGACCGTTACCGTTTGCTACGTTGAAAAAGTATAGCAGGGCCCCTTTAATTAACGTTTCTCTTCAGATAATTGCAAAGTTGTTATTCTTTTTTCGGTGATTTGTTTTGTACGCACTTTTAAACTTCGGGCTCAATTCGTTTTTTACTTGATCTTTTGCAAATACACTACATTAATTTAGCTGCAAAGGTAAGTTCCTTACGCTCAGCAGAGAAACATAGCGGTTTTAAAGGAACTAACCTTGGGAGTGTTTGCATTCCAACTAGGCAATACAGCACAAGAAGCGCTTCCCGATCGTCCTTGGTCTTTTCGCAGTGTTGCACAGTAATGACTATGGATGCTAATAAACAAAATATATTTAAAATAGTTTCCCTCGCTTAAAGCATTTCTCTGCCTGCCGTACCTTTGAATAACGATGTCAGAGTTGGCATCGCCATACATCTTACCTTTGAAAGGTCCATGAAGTAAGCAAATTTTAACACCGTTAATTTACGTTTGCAGAGCGACGTCACACCCCGACAACATCTCACAACATGGATTCCCGGAGCTCTTCGGCTTCAGGTGAGAACGGCCGAAATGTGCAACTCCTAGGAAAATGTGAATTGCGCAGTAAGTTTGCGGTAAGTGGCCATTCCATAATGCAGTTTTATAGGGACAACATTACATCTCCAGTAGCCTATATCACATGAACGTTGTTGCCTTCATGCATTATGTAGACGCAACATTACTGTGTGCAAATGAGCAGCCTGACGATCATTAATTTTCAGCGGTCAAGTTCGAAGGAATTACGTGTGACAACTGCGGCAGACGAGAAATTCTGGGAACGCGTTGGAAATGTGAACTATGTTTCGACTACGATCTCTGCGATGATTGCTACAAGAGGGGCATGCACTACCGTGACCACCCGTTCCTGCTGCTCAAGAGGCCCGATGAAGCGGCGTGAGTGTTCCTGAAACTTACGTCAACATTCTGAATTTCTCGCTTATCACACACCTTATTAGGGAAATTTAGCGTGTCCGGTAAACCGTTATAAGCAAAGCACTGTGCGTAGAGCGGTTCACCTGGTGTAAACAGCGCATGCGCAAACATGGTCGACGCCCAAATGTTATGCCGCCCTCTTCAAGTCAGCCCAAGGGGAAACGGCGAGGCAAACCGCGCACCTACTGTTTGGTACCTCGGAGCTAGCTCGCTTGTTTTTGCGGAAGCGTCCCGAAATAAAAATATTTGTCACAACTTTATATTGGAAGCGTACTATCGTCACGCCAGTTTCACAAGGGATAAATTCCCATATAGCGCTTCAAAGGGCCGAATAAACAAGCGCACACACGGACTCTTAACGCGGTTGCAACGTGCCAATGGACGGCTCAGCGTGCCGTGCGCACCGCTCCGGCCCGGGGAGGGAAGATATCCGAGGAGGATTGAGGAGGAAAGCGCGCGTGTGGAGAAGAGTGTCGCTGTACTTTCAGAATCAAAGGGGGTTACGCTCACCTGATGCCAAGCGCCGCGCGCGTTGTGACTCAGCCTGGCGAACGGTGCGGCTTGTGTAACGCGAACCGCGGGACGTTGCCTGCGCGAGGCCCGACAGCTTTCGAAGGGGATGCAGCGCACAGTTTCTCCGACGCTGGGTGTGTCGAGAAGAGGCACCTGGGTGCGCCCGCGCGCTCTCTTGGCAATTAAAGTGAGTATAAAAATACTTGTTCATGAATTGTCTTCGAAAGCCGACTCGCGCGGTTTTTACGTCTTTAGGACTACGCCCGCGCCGAGGGATAAACAAAACAAAGGTGAGAGCGGGCCGCGCAAGAGAAGGGGCGAGGTCTGCGCACGAGATAGCCACATCTGGACGTCCGCGGCCGGTCTGGAGCACGCATCTAATGTATCATATCAGATTAAAGCGCGCAAGCTCTCTTCACTGCGACGTGTTTCTCCCTTTCCCTCTCTTTGCACTAACCCTTTCATCTTACGGCTATAAATAAGGGCCCGGAATAAACCACGAGGTTCGCTGTTTTCTCCTGACACTCCGGCTGCCCATTCTTGTCGTCCAGCACAAAGACGATACATCTAACTCGAGACGTTCGTCCCTTACCAACCGCACCGTGACGATACTATGACGTTATATCGCTCCATGTAATTTTCGGGCATCTGAAGCATGGTTAAATACCCTCCGTGGTATAACTTAGCGGCTAGGCGTTGGCACGCTGTTGCCTCGTGAAGCTCAAGGTCGCGGCATGGAGTCCCGGCCAGGACAACCGCATTTTTGGGGGCGAAATGGAAGAGACACCAGTAGATTTAGGTGCACGTTAAAAAATAAAAAAAAGAAAGGAAACTCGAGGTGGTGAAAATTACTCGAGGGCTTTCAAGATGACAGTTGGCTCTGGCAGGTAAATCCTGATCAATTATTATTAAAATACGGTTAACTATATTTCCAGGGAAAGGGTGCCGCCGAGGACGACGTCTGGCAGGGTTCCATCCAGCCCTATCTCGGAGAGTGGTAAGAGTGCGTGCAATGCCAATCGCGGCTAGGCACGTATGCTTGCATAAGTCTACTAATAGATGATAATGAAGGGGGGGGGGGGGGGGGGGGAGTTGTTACCAGGAAGAGAACAAAAGTGCTATTGCTGCTGTCCATAAAAGAGCAAGGCTATGCGTGACATAGATCACAGCGGAGACAGACTTGTGGACTTGGTGCGCCGTACAGGGTGTTTTTTTTTTTTAGCTGCAACACATTTTTAAAATTAGAAAAACATAAATCGCGGGAATGTCTTGTGTATACCATTCGAGTATACGGATTGGCGGCTTCTAGATACAGAACAAGTTGCGCACTTGTATGCATAATTAGCGAAATTACGCCAATTAACCTTTCAATTATCAGTAATTGGTGGCTATAGTAAATGAGTACTTTGGAGCCCGTCCTCGACACTACCTATCCCAACGATCAAATTTTGAATAGCGGAGTGCATGTCGGAGCTACGCGAACAATTAGTTCCCCGTGGCAGGCTCCTTGAAACCGAAATCGGCCGGGAAAAGAGCGCCTGTGACGTCGATGTCGCCGCCCCCACGGCTTTCGTCACTCGCCCGCTGCGACCAGCGCCGCAGATAAGGAGATAACGCAAGCTGCTCGCGCGGCCGGAGCGGCGGTGACCACGGGCGAGTGGCGAGTGACGAAAGCCGTGACAGGCGCTCTTTTCCCGGCCGATTTCGGTTTCAAGGAGCCTGCCACGGGGAATTAATTGTTCGCGTAGCTCCCACATGCACTCCGCTATTCAAAATTTGATCGTTGGGATAGGTAGTGTCGAGGACGGGCTCCAAAGTACTCATTTACTATAGCCACCAATTGCTGATAATTAAGAAGTTAATTAGCGCAATTTCGCTAATTATGCATACAGGTGCGGTAATTGTTCTGTATCTAGAGTCCGCCAACCCGTACACTCGAATGGTACGCAAGACATTCCCGCGATTTATGTTTTTCTAATTTAAAACATGTGTTGCAGCTAAAAAAAAAATCAACCTGTATAGTCTGCCAGCGTAAGCGCAGAAACATTATCTCCGAAATGAAGGTTCACCTTAACCCCTATTAAAATAAGACGTCAAAAAGGAAAAAAAAAGGCTGGGCAGTTTGCTCTCAGTTGTCTACAGTGTATTTTCAAGGGCAACAGCTAATAAATCAGGGCACAAACTACAAACCATTACTACTGAATTAGACAAAGCAGTATTGGTGACAAAGCAATATGCGGAGAATTAATACTCAACTGTCTTGAAAAGGAAGAATGGTTTGCCGTAGTTAGCGAAGTACTGAAAGTTCTACGGAAATACACCTACTTAGGACAGGGGGTGACCGCAGATCCGAATCTTAATATTGAAGTATCTAGAAGGATAAGAAAAAAGGTGAAGTGTATTTTGTACGTATTCTCAGATCATGAATGACATTTGACTGATATGACGAAATAAGAATTTCCAAATGCTGCATCTTACCAGCAGTTACTAACGAAGCGGAAACCTGGTGGTTTACTAAAAGGTTTCAGTTGAAATTGACGATGACGCAGCGAGGACGGAAAGAAAACATATGTTTAGCGTGAAGAGACAATAACATAGAGTGGGTCGTTGAACGGAAGCGTGTTAACGACATCTGAGTAAGAATAAAAAAAATGCTCCGGGCATTATAATGAGTAGACAGGATAACCGATATTCGTTAAAGCAGTACTGACACAAATTCTATACATTTTTGTGTTGTTGCTCTAATTAACAGCACTGGTGCTGAGAACTCTGAAAAGGGTATCATGGGGCCTCGGAAGCAAGTGTATATATCTTTGATATGGCTGCCTAAACACCTCTCTTTCGATTTCGGTTTAGAGGGGCGGTTTCATAGTGACGTGCCTACGCAGTCACCCGTGGATGTAAGTCACCTGGGGACAGCAACTCCTGGCCTAGTCGCAGCAACTCTGTCGACTGTTGTCAGCTGCACGTGCACGTAGTGCCCGCAAAAAAAAAAAAAACAAAGAAACGACGATTTCATATCCATGCAGCAACTCCGAGAGCGATTACAGCGATTTTTCGGCGAATGCGTTCACACGTCATCGTAATCTCCATTGCGATGGGGCTGACTTGCAGAGGCTCGGTTGCGAAAGCTGTAAAAACAAATTAACGCAATTTATACGTGTTTCCTGACTCTGGTGTGCGGAGGGCGTTAGCAATTCACGTCAAGAAAACGAAAAACATCCCGGTAGCGTCCGCCTCGAAATCCGTCAGTCAATCTGTCAGGCCAATTCCGGAGAATTTTCGAAGTCAGTGGCTCTTAATGGAATTCTCTGGGTACGTTCCCTGACACACTCCCATCATTTATGCAAGGCTACAGGTGTCAGAGATACGCAGATTGCTCAAAGGTCAATTTTGCTGATGACCTCGAACCTCCCACCTGGCTTCACAAAATTGTTGGCCACAGTACGTACGTTATGCAACGTAAACAAAGCGACGGAAGTGATGGGAGAGCAGGGGTACTGTAAAATGACCTTCGAGAATTTACCGCGCGCGAAATCTCGGAGGCCATCACCATACCAAAGTGCTTCGCGACCTTACGACCAGGGGAACTGCGCATGCGTCGCCCCAAAGGTGGATTGACTCATTTGACATCGCAAGAACACAGCACTTCGGTTGGGTTTCTGTTTCGGTTTGGAGCCCTTTTGCTTATTAAAATTATCTTTTAGTTTGTTGAGTATGTCTACCATAAGGTGCGTGGCAGGAGCGTCTCAGTGACATAGAATCGTCATTACCATGACATGGGCATAAGGAAATTATCGGAGTTGGTCTTTAAGGGCAACATACCCCATTTCGAGAGATCGCAAGCGTAGGGCGGGAGAAAGTCAAGTGGGCAGATGAGAAGGAAGTTCTGCCGCGATAAACGTGGTCGCAGCTATCACAGAATCGGGTTCATTGTAGAAGTATGGGAGCAGCCTTTCTTCTGCAGTGGGTCATGCAGGTTAATAACAATGATGAAATCATAATAACACGAAAACATCTGATGATGATGACGAAGTTAAAATAACACGAAAACGACATAGGGTAATTGTCCTTCTTTTTTTTGCGAACTGAATCGGACTTCTCTAACTTCAATATGTTGTCTTCATTATAGACATTGTCTTAAAGGTGTACGCGCAGCTGTTGGAAGCTTTAATTGATTCAGGATGATTTAGTCGTTAAATCTTTAAGTGACAATGTGAAACATTTTTTTCAGTGTTGCAGAATTTTTCATTAATGACATAGATTGCACGTAACCAATTGTTTTCATCATTCCGTTTCATTGGCAATACACAGCGGTAGGCGTGGGCTATTGTTGAACAGCGATATCCCAACAACGAAAAGAAAGTGGGCGTCCGTTTCTTGGCACTACAGGTTTGATATTCTACGGGATCACCTGCGACGCTTGTGGCAAGGACAATATCTCGGGAGTCCGTTGGATGTGCGACGAGTGTTTCGATTACGACCTCTGCTCAGTTTGCTACGCGGCCAACAAACACGACAACCACGCCTTCGTGCGCTTCGACAGGCCTCGTGCAAAGGGGTAAGCAGCATCCGACCGTTGGCCGCCACCCGGCAAAATAGCCAGTGGCTGCGTTTTACGCGCACTTTTGTTCAAGCTGCTCATGCATATAATTGGCGTGTAATAATTAGTGCGGACCTCCAAGTTCCTGCCCCGGTGCTTACCTACGAGGCAGAAACTTGGAGGCTCACTAAGAGGGTTCAACTTAAAATAAGGACGACGCAGCGAGCAATGGAACGGAAAATGATAGGTGTAATGTTAAGGCACGAGAAGACAGCGGAGTGGGTTAGGGAATAAACGCGTGTTAAGGTTATCTTAATAGAAATTAAGAAGAAGAAATGGACATGGGCGGGTCATGGAATGCGAAGACAAGACAACCGTTGGTCATTAAGGGTAACAGAGTGGATCCCTAGAGAAGGCACGTGTGGCAGGGGGCGGTAGAAAGTTAGGTGGGCAGATGAGATCAAGAAGTTTGCGGGGATATAGCGCGGTCGCAGTTAGCGCAGGACCGGGATAATTGGCGATCTATGGGAGAGGCCTTTGCCCTGCAGTGGCCGTAGACAGGCTGATGATGATAAATTAGTGTGAAAGACTTTCACGCTAATTATTTGCGTGAGCAGCAGCTTACTTTAGACCGTCGCAAGGAGAGATTTTACGACGACCAATGTCTTATAGCATGTTCCCAATTTTAAACGTGTGAGTAACTTGGAAACCTTCGCATATGTACGCGGCAGCGGTAAGAACTATCGTGTCGCAAATAGTCAGGCGTGGGTGAGGCGTAGGCGTCCTTGGTGGAAAAAAACCATCCCGTACCACCGCGACCGCGCAGGCCCTCCACCACAGCGCAGATGCGCTAATTAACAAATTTCAATTTTTCAAACTAAAATTCGTTAGAAAAATTGTAAACTACGACTCAACTACAACCTGTACACATGACAGCTCGGACTGTAATTTGAATGTACGAAAAAGCATAATTCCGTTAGGAGATAACTGAAGTACAAACCCCTTTTCCGTCATTTCTACCATACAAGCGGCGCGCCTGGGAAGCGCCACCTGTACGGAAGAAATGTAGGCCCGGGTAGGTTAACTACGTAAACATCATCCAGGTGGCACCCACCTCTTGAAAAGCGCCGCGCGGAGACGTGTATTGAGTGTCATAGAACAGGCGCTGGTTTCAATAATGTTGTCCGTGCGTTTTAACAAGATAACGTGGTAAGCAAGGCATTGCGAACGGCGATCAATAAAGCTATTGTGTTCCACTCTTAACGGCGACGCTTAGGCGTCCTTCAATTTTGTATTTTCGATACCGGTAGCATTTTCGATCCCGTACAGAGAGAACTATGGCAAATTCTCATCATAATACTGCACGAGAAAAATATGACATGTTGCCCCCTTGTCATGCAAACAGAAATTATGACTTCCTTGTGATTTGGTAGCTGAATATAAATCATATCCGTACTTGCGATTTCAGCATAAAGGTGTGTCCCAGAAAAATGTCAGCTGGCGTGGAGTCTGGAGGCGTCGTACATGAAGGTAAGATGTGATGAAAAAAAAATGAAATATGCAGGGTAGTGTGTCCGCATTTCATTTAAAGCAGTATTAACACGAACTTGAGAATTTGAGTCGTGGCCTTGTAGTAAAGTGCCCGCTTCGGCTGCGGGAGGTCGTAGGTTCGATTACCACTGTCGCCGGTCACCCACCGGCTCAATGAGCACAAGCGTTCCTAAGCCTGGCACTTGCCTTTCTATAGGGGTGAAAACGCTTGGGAAAGGGTCCTGCGCTCTGAAAGCCCGTCGAAAGACTCGTGAGCACAACGTTACGCACTACTTATTATTGCACTAAATGAAAGCAGGGGTGTAGAGAACCCTGATAAAAGTATTGTGGCCCCTCGGAATGCAACCAATATATGTTTATTATGGCTACCCTGAATACCCAGTTTTCGTTTTGCTATCGAGGGGGCGGTGTAGTGACGTGCCAACACAGTCGGACGTGGGCCTAGATCAAGTGGAGACAGCAAATCGTGACGGAGTCACAGTAACCCTGTCGATTACTGTCACTTGCACGTGGAGTATGCAAATGACGACGATTTCATTGCCGTCCAGCGCCTCCGACATCATTGTGATTTCGGTTTTTTGGGCGAATGCGCTCACACATCATAGTATTGCTCATTTCGATGGGGCTGGCCTGCAGAACCCTTGCGACGAAAACAATAAAATCAAATTAAAGTACATTACACTCGTTTCCTAGCTCTGGTGTGTGGAGAGCGTTAACGATGCATGCCAAGAACACGAAAAATGTCCCTCCTGCGCCGCCTCCCTGTCGTGTCAGTATATTCCTTTAAGAGTCCCAAAACTGTAGGTAAATTGTACGAATGGTTGCTTACTGTATCGTTGGTAGAAATGTCAACGGCTGTTGAGATAATTATACAGGGACCGCTGATTTAACGCATTGCGGCAGTGCCTTATCATCCCCTTCATCGGCCCAATAGTACATATTTGCTTGTACCGTTTGCAATGCTTCTGGTATAATGCCGATAGGTTATGCTCGACTCATCCGAGTTGGTCGTCATCGTCAACGAACTGATACAATAACTTAAAGGGAACGACAACCAATCTTTAAGGTACCTGTTTTCTTTACTTCAACGGAAAGCTTACTGGCCAGAGTGTCCAAGCATGCAATGACAACGGGGAAAACGCTATGCAAAATTTATCGGCGCTTTTTGTCTATGGAGTCTTAAACGCAGCACATGTTGCAAACAGTGGCCGAAAGCCGTCAGGTATGCTTGCGCCAGGTTCTGACGCGACAGAGCGCATGCGCGCTCTGCCTGCAGACACCGCGCCAGAGTCCTTCAGTGGCCGCGCGCATGCGCCGCAGGTTTTCGGGTGGTGCTGCGAAGGTAGCACCGCTTCTTAGCGTCGGCTCCTTTTACAGCGTAGAAAGGAAACAATAGGATGGGGGCGCGTTTTTATGTACTGACTGCAATTTTAAGTCCGAGTTATGGTCGTATGAACAGTAGCAAGCGACGTGCAGCAACTTAGACTCCGTAACGCAGTACCAAGACTTTACCACCAGGCTACGCCACGCTTCAGTTGCCGCAATTTTCGAAGCTCAGTTTAAAAATAGAAAGTGTTATTCATATCGCGAAAGGGTGCTCGATTCCATCACTATAATTCAAGACCTTTTCAAATGCACATAAGTTCGTTCACGCGTTCTGGCCAGTTGTCGGTCCCTTTAAGAATTCGAGTTAACTTCTGATCGGAATGTCTGGGGTTTTACATCCCAAAACCGCGATATGATTACGAGAGACTCCGCAGTGGAGGGTTCTGAAAACTTCGACCACCTGGGATTTTTTAACCTACACTGACGTGCCACAGTACATGGGTCTCAACATTTCGCCTCCATCGAAATGCAGCCACCGCTGCCGGGATTCGATCCCGCGACCTTCGGATCAGCATCCGAGTGCCACAGCCACCAAACACCGTGGTGGGGGCAGAGTTTAGTTCTCATGTCATGTGTAAGTTCTACTGTATAACAGCCAGCGTGACTGATTATTTCTACCCGCAGATTTTTAAAATTCAGTGTGCTGATGTAAAGGCTAAAGCGGCAGTGGTTAGCTTCTGACACGCTGAAGTGACCGTTAATGTGCCTATACCTTGTCAGACCCTTTTGTATATTAACACTCAATCGTTTTTCTACTAATTAAATGGCTTCCTTGCGCGAATGAGCTTTCCGTCGCTAGAACTAACGGTAGCCAAGTACTTCAAGTTTCTTTTTTTTTTAGATTCTACACCTTGCGGCGCGCCGGGTAAAATGTTATCCCGAGCATGATGTGTGTGTTTGTGCCATTTGCGCCAACTATAAGCTTTGCCTTGCCGCTGTTGAGAACATTACTGGCCACAAAATCGATGCTGATGAGCTTCACTCAGCGTTCGTTTGCATTCCGTCACCATCGGAGTGCCTTTTAGGCGAATGCAATCAGTGTCCAAAAGGCAGGTCCCTGACACTAGAGGAACTTAATATCCCAGAAGGCAAAGAAATATTACTAGCAATGCGCGAGGCAGGCGACCTTGTGAAACAAGTTTTGGGGGCTGACACTTGTTTTAATCATCTTCGAGTATTGGTGGAAAGGTGGATCATGCACAACTACTGACACAAAGTAGAGCCATATACGAGGAAAAGCAGTGCACGCAGCGTGGAAGCATTGTATTCGACTTTGATTTTGCCGAGAACTGGACTGTCATGCTTCCTGATGAAGTTCAGACGCACCACTGGCACAAGCAGCAAGTATCCGTCTTTACATGCGTGGTCACAATGAGAAAAGCTACGAGGAGTTTCGCTGTTGTTAGTGACGACTAGAGCCACGACTACGCTCACGCCTGCTTGGCTCTAGCGAAAGAATGCGTGGAAGACAACCTGCCGGTTTACTCCAATGTGACATGTGAGTGATGGAGCCGCCAGTCATTTCAAAAATAGATATCAGCTTTTCGAGTTCCGAAAGAGCTGTTTTCCCATACCCAATGGGTATTCTCAGCAACTGGACACGGGAAAAACGCATGCGATGGCGTCGGAGCTCTCGTCAAGCATCAGGCAATGCTCAACAACCCTGAAAGTGCAATTCGGACAGCCAGATACTTTGTAACCGTTTTATCAGAGAAACTGAAAGGTGTGCATCTAATACACCTTGAAGAAAAAGAAGTTGTTGCCTTCCGCGAGTTAACGAAGGAAGAGTGGATGAGACTACCCGCGCTCCATTGTCTTGGCATGCCTGGCAGCTATACACGCCAACGAAAGCATCTCCTGGCTTGTACGTGGCACGAATAGCTGGGTCTGCTTGGAAGGAGTTATGCGTACATCAATAAGTCTGAACAGTCTAATCAATGGAATAAACAATTTCAGCCCAGAAACATGGTTTAATGAAGTGATTCTTCTGGACCTTCACAAATTTTCCATTTTGCTAAAGATTAATAGGAAAGCGCTCTTTACTTATTGCATTTTTATCCTTTCTTCTTTTCATTCCTTTTTTTTTAGGGGGGGGTGGGGGGGGGGGTGGGGGGAATCTAAGCTACGCATCGAGTTCTTACTGCCTTTTTGCTGAGGTAAAGGCGGAAAAAATCTGTCTGCGCTCCGATACCGCAGCGCATCAAAAAACCCCACGCGTACAAAACTGACCCCCAATCATTCATTATTGTGTCCCTCACAGCTAATATGCAGCGTTCACACATAAATGACCAGGCACATTATCATGTCAAAATTGAAGAGCCGTACGCGACCACAAATGTCAGAATAATCAGACGTGCATGGTTCGCTGAGCCTTCCGTAAGGGTCTAATTCGACGGCCTGTAACTCCTAGTGAAACAAAATTATGCAACATGTTCTTGGTGATTGTGAAAGCCAATGTGAAGGAGAATAATTGTACAAAGTTTAAAAAATATTAAAAATGGGGTTTTTTTAATTGTCAGAAATTTTCATTGTTCGGTGTTTTTTTGAAGTTAGCCCGCCCGTATCTGTTTATGGAAAAATTATATAAATATAATATTTTGCAGGTTGACAAACGAGTATGCTTAGAACATAATGGGGAATTTTTGCCGCTCTGCCACAAGCGTTTTTTGAGATATAAGCCCGCAAAGTAGACAGAAAAATGCTTCCTGAGCCGATTTTGAGGATTTTTATAAAAATATCTACGCTCCCCATAAAAAGCAAAAATAATTTAACACAAGCAAAAGCATGCATATAATTACTGAAATAAATTACAGCCTACTAATCTTAGTATAGCTTGTGTAATTAATAACCAAAATTGGCCAAAACAGAAGAGCAGGTAAGCGCGGCACTCCACCTCTTCGTCATTATTCTCTCCCGGCGCTTCGAAAAAATTTTTTCTAGCAAAACCAACTGCGGATCTCTTCTTTCCACTCATCGGGCAATATATAAAATTTTGAAATAAATTTAAGAGGGTGACCAGCCAATGCGTTGTTCGATCTTACGAGGAATCTGTAGCACTACAGAATAGGTAACGACGAAATACTCAAGAAAGAAAAAAGGGTTAGCTAGATGTATTTTCTGCTATGAGGAACGAGTTCACCGGGAAAATTACACACGATTGGGCAAACACGCTGCCGCCAACTCGATATCAATGACCAACGCTACAAACTGCGCCGTTCCTTTGAATTGGGGCGGGGAGGTACTGAGACTTAGGGGTACGTTAAAACAAGAATAAATAGGAAAGAGGGAAAAGCAGGCAGGTTAACCGGTTCAAGGCTACCGGTATGTCACCCTATGTCACAAGGGACAGGAATCTTCAATACAGCCGACCATGCTGTGCCCAAGAACACACCTTGCGCGCGTCCTGCGCTCGCATATGCGCAAGTAGTCTTAACGACAGCGTGGTGAAAACTAAGCATTGAATGCTCGAAGTCTTTGGCTATTTGTTGAATGCCAAAGACTGTGTGGGCGCCTGCCTTGGTGTTCGTTTTTCTAAATATGACTAATCCACGCTTGCAGAAAGACGGTGCCTCCTAGGAAGACAACGTCCATGCCACAAGTGTGCTACCTCAAACCCGGAGGTAAGTACCCGATCGGAATAATACCATAGGCGACCTCGCTAGCACACTCCTTCACTGCCATTAACCGGAAGCCCGTCGAAAATTCTCCGGAACAACAGACGAAATGGCCGGGCTGCGTGAATATAATAATAATAATAATAATAATAATAATAATAATAATAATAATAATAATAATAATAATAATAATAATAATAATAATAATAATAATAATAATAATAATAACCAATCAAATCGCGTTCTATTCTATTCGGCCTAGAATCGAATGAGCGCCATTTGTGAATTTGAATTGTTTACGAATTGTCGACATTCATTTCCAAATGTCTACTGCACCGCAATGAGTTCAATATTGGCACCCGAGTGCAATTAATGTTATACTTCAGGTATGAGCATAAAACGTGACAGTGATTATATTGAAGCAAGCTACTTCACTCGAAGTGAAGTAGCTTGCTTGAAGTAGCATACGCTATCGAACAATTACTTTTTTTTTCTTCTGTGTCGTGGTTCCTTATATATGTCACACAAACACAAACTACTCTCATGCAACAACTCGTCCGATCACCAACCCTTCAGAATCACTCGCACCCCGTAAAGAGTCCTGCACGAGAGACCAACGTGCTTATTAATTCGAAGCATCCACCGCCGCGCTCGCCTTGTGATTGTGTTGCTTGGCGGCTGACCGCACAACACGAGGGTTCGAACCCGACTGCGGCGGCCGCATTTTTCGGTGGAGGCGGAAATGCCAGGTATCCCTGCACTGTGCGTTATCATTGCACATTAAAGAACACCCAGGCGATAAAAACTTCCGGAGCTCTCCAAAACGGCGAGCCTCGTAACCATACATGGCTTGTTTGTAAAGTATTGACACTGCCTGCCACACGTCAGTGTATTATCGCTTGTAGCGGGGTTCCCAGAGGCGGAATTGTTCATGGGCTCTCTAAGCTATATAAGCAACGCACCGGGCAGCAGTTTGCGTCCGAGCTCTGACGCTCTGAGAACGTGAGGTGGCGCATAGGTGCTTGTAGTGTCGGTTGTCGCGTCTAGACTATATCTGGTCCCATGATAGCTCCCACCGTTGTGCCCTTCCTCGGTTGTTTTCGCTCGGACTTATGGAATCGCAAAACTTGTTTAAAAACGATAGCCTTTCTTGGGATACTTGAACGCAGAAATTTGGTCTGTCTTTCTGTTTGTCTGTCACACGGTTCAGCCACCCGGCCAAAGTTTAAGCATTTGCATAACGCCCAGCCATCTTGAACTTGTCGATCAAACATTGTCGATCAAACATTGTCGATCAAAAAGCAAATATTGCGCATATCTCAGGCGCAACATAAATACGTAAGTATTAGGTGGTGCGTTCCTTTACTAGAAAATACATAGGTACGTAATTCTAAAGACCCTAGTGCTAGGCTGCGCTAAAAATGCGACGCTATGCACGAAAAGGACCTCTGCCGACGATTTGGTGCTGCCACCTGGCAGTTGCCCAGGGATTCTGCACAAGCTCATGTTTCCCAACGGTGCTGCCAGATGGCGTTCATATCTCACGCAGCGTAGTACTGTCGGCAGAAGACTATCCTATTTCTATGACATTTGCAGATACGCGGCCAGTTTTTTCGTAGATGCTAGCTCCGATTGGGCGGCCGGCTTCTCTAATAAGTCCAGCACCAGGATTGGCTGAAATATTATCTTACGAATATTTTCAGCTTAGACGTCTTTGTGCATATTAAGCGCATGCTAAACGTGTTTTCCGCGCCATGGCATCTGCCAATGGCGGGAGCTGCAGTGGCAGCGGCAGCCTTTGAAGAAGGAGGAGGAAGTAGGGCCCCTATTGCCAGGCACGGCTCGCAGGTGCGTGTCCAAACAATGGCGTTTCGTTTCGCTTCGCAAGGATTATGCCCTCAGTGTCTTTATAGCCTTGGCTGTGCTGCACGGAAATAATGAAACCGACTATAGACGTCTGTTCTGTCGAAGACGAATGCGCGCTACGGTGCGCTGATGTGTATAACGTAAGAATCGTTCATAGAGGTTGTCCTACAGGATTCAGCAAAGCTGTATAAAAACGAGCTGGAGTGCTAGTAGCACGTATGTATATGCTTATTGCGTGGCTTTAAGAGCGGTGAACACACGTACTACAACGGTAAATGACGTTACACCAGCATCGTCCGCACAACTGTTGACGCAATACGCTTACTTACGATATGTACCGCGAGGGAAGAGCAGTGGTGGAAGAGTGGAAACGTGCTTGCTTGGCACATCGGAGATTCGGGTTCGATTCCTCCTCCCTTAACGCGTGGTTGCGTACGTTGCTTTCGATCATTGCAGCGCGCTTACCTGTGTCTAACTGGTCGTTATGTCTACAATGCAATCGAAAGTTACAACAAACGGTGTGCCTGTCTCTTCTTTAGCCCACGAAAAGTGCGCAACGTTTCTCCTCGTCTTCTTTAATGCAGGCCCCAGATTCGACTGTGTGTCTTGCAATTTCTGTCACGACAGCTGTTCGGGACCCCGCTGGAAGTGCGAAGTGTGCACCGACTACGACCTGTGTTCCAATTGCTACCTGTCCAATGTTCACGACCTTGATCACGCCTTTGTGCGTTTCGATGGGCCTCGTAGTAGAGGGTGAGGACCGGTCTTTCTGTTGACGATTTTCTTGCTCCCCTTTGTGCATATCCGTGAATCGTTCTAGCTTTCCCGCGCAATGCATTTGTTACCAAAAAGAGACGCTACAGATAAAGAAAATATTGTGGGGTGACGAAGGTGAAGGTCTCTCTTGATTCCAAGTTGCTCTGTCCGCTTAATAAGAAATTATGATGCGAGAACGAAAGAAATGCGGTGACACCATCGAGGGATCTTTGCACTACTTTGCCGTTACGTCATAAATTTTGACGGCGTATCATTAGACCTGCATAGATTCTGACATCTGACCAAGTCTAGTTATTGAATCGGACTGAAAACGTGACTGCGTTATGTTCTAACATATGGAAGGACCGAACTGAGCAAGCTTCAAGAACACATCATTTACTCAGCCAACAAAGTGCGTGTAAAGACTAACAACAGAAATTTGCGCAATCATCCATTCACTCATTCAGAAGTTCCATAACACAAGTTATTTACAATTCGGCTGTCATGAGACGAAAGTTTGGAGTGATCTGGAGCACAGGAAATCGCAACATAAATGCAGCCTTGTCTTCAAGTATTCTCAAGCCAATGACTTATAATTGTTTTGATCAAGTACGCGTCTGCAATCAAGCAAATGTGATTTCAAACAAGTTCTGACGACTAATTCATGTTACTGAGAGCTGTGCGAATAGCAAAATTTTGAGTGCGAATCGAATCGAATATTTTTCGAATAATGTTCGAATATATTTGAAGTAGTATTATGCTAAGTCACAGAGAAATGTGCTGCTAAACATGAGCACAAAATAAAAACAAATTTATTGCACGGCTAGTGCAATCCCACATTGTCTTCCCTAGAAAAAAAAATCCACGCATATCCACGGAGTGAATGATGAGTGGGCGAAGCTCCGGAGGTTCATCGTAGATCGTGCCGAGTTCCGGATTAATTTAGTTAACGCGCACGCTACGAATCCTTATGGTTCAACTACGCACAAGTGAAATCTCCCACCGGCACTTCATTGCAAGTCAAGATCCAGTGTATATATATATATATATATATATATATATATATATATATATATATATATATATATATGGGTGGCCGGTGAACGGTTCTCCAGCGCGAGCAGTCGGTATTTTTCAATCAAGAAACTTGCTAGAAGACGCTGCCTGCGTCAACGTTGTCTCTCGCGGGTAAGGGCGCGTTCTCCTTCTTTGCGAGCTGGTAGAGCGTTCATCGAAGAAAGAGAGTTTCCATAGTCAACGCGCGCCTTTCGCTCTCGCTCTCTCTCTCTCTCTCACAAGACAGCAGATGGAAGAGTGAGAGAGCTCGCGCGCCGGGAGGCACGCGCCGAGGGCGAGCGCGAGCCTCCCGGCGGCGCGAGGTGGCTACAAGGGACAACGAAGGATGGAACGACCCACGGCATAAGGAGCTTCGCCCCTAAAAAAACAGTCAGGTCCTAAAGGACAGCCCAACAGAGAACTGTGCACATGCATGAGTTAACTGCTATTCAAAAATTATTTGAAAATTCAAATATTCGAGCACTACTAAATTTTTTATTACATGCGGTGGACTGCTCAGTTGCAGAACAAGGACAATGCGCGTTTCACTTTTCCCGCTGTCGATATTGCGAAGGACGCCCAAAACCACCTTAAATAACACCTAAATTGTGTTCCCAGGGTAAGGGTGCGCCCAAGACATCAGTCAACGGACACGGAGGAGTTGGAAGCCATGCTGCACGAAGGTGAGATGAACACAAAATGAAGTTACAAGTGTTACATGCCGTTTGTGGAGGTTACTGTCTGTGCACGCTAAAAAGAAATGGTGTAAATGGTCTTCTGTGCCGAAGCAATAATCGCCATCTATCTCGAGTGCGTTTCCTTACGCAATCACGGCGCATGCAGCACATGCAGGTAAGGAACGGGGTGCGCACTATAGATCGGCGTGTCATAGCATTTTTCACGTAAAAAAGAACAGCGCCGAGTGTTCAAGAAATATGGAGGAAGGAGAAAAGCTAGGAGACGGCGTCCCGTGACAACTTTGAAGCCCAGACACAAAAAAAAAAATTAAAGGAGAAAATTGTGGAAAATGGGTCCCGGTCGCGGAGTGTAGGGAAGCGGTAGAATGACGCGCGGTATAACGCCACTAAAGGTTACCGCGTCCAAACAGCCTCGAGTGGTCCAGCAGCTATTTGGGCCTAATCCGACCCGAGAGGTACCGCGCAAAGGAGGTTCCAAAAATGCTGGCTGATCCCTCTGTCGGAGGAATCGGTATAGCGCGAAAGTGAAATGTGTCTTTACATAAACAGTTGAATGTTTATTGTACATCGATATGAACTTGCCTATTGCGATCAGTGTTTCGCTGGCACGGCACCGTTTGACGTGCATGAACCCACGTTCACGCGTCGCCTCCATTACATCCATGACCATGACCATCCCCTTGTGGTAAGCTAAAGTAGTTCACGTAATAACTGGACGCAGTAGATAGTAAATGCCGCGCGACAAAGGCATCAACCATGTTTGCTGACAGCACAATTACCCGTCGACGTCGTTACTGTACTCAGGCACTTAAAGCAGTAGTTTTCTCGTTGCCATCATACTCGAAGAGCAGACGTAGACGGCGCGGAAACTCCATCTGCGACGAACGGCACACTTCGCAACGCGAGTGGAACTGTGCCGCCATCCAGGAGAGGCGAACTAAAGCCACGGCCGGACTGGAGAGGGGCGCGCAACTCGCCAGTCCGGCCGTCGTTTCACTTCGCATCTCCTTGATGGCGGCACTGGTCTAGGCAAAGCGCGTCTCGACGTGCGCGCGAAAAGCCGGACGAACGCATCGAGCAAGAGTGAAAGAAACGAGATACAAAAGAATGTAAGCCGCGTTCGTATGGCTTGGGGGAACGTGCGCCGAGGACGCAGTGGTAAAGCATCGGCCACCGCTCGTTGTGAATCCGGGCGCTGTGAGTTCTATTCCCAGCGCAACATCATAAATTTTTTGTTGTCCTTACATGTATGTTTTACTGCATCACTTCCGTTACGGAAGTGACGTAGTGGGGTCGTGGTGGACCCCGGCATAGAACACTGCCGTATTAAAAACACGATATCACGACCATTTCTGTGGGACAGAAAAGAGATCCTAAAGAGCGCAAATTGTCTTTGCAGTGTAAACACCCGTTCGGGAGTTTGGGTAACATTTTCCTCCAAAAATAAGCCTCGTCTGCTTTGCTCATTTCCCTTCATGATAAGTCGACGCTCATGACTTGTCTATCACGAAAGATATGTGACGCTGAGAACCGCTAGCAGTTCGTGACCCGGAAGTACTGAGCGCACGGCGTTAACGGAAAGCACGCGACATAGATGGCGATTACTGTTGTGAGAAAGAAAGTCACCACGAAGATCCCATGATTTCCTATAGCGCGCACCTAAAGCCATTAAAGGACTTGAGGAACGCTTAAGAGTGCGACGCGATATTTAGCGTGTTACCTCCGCATCAGAAATCATGGGAGGGTGGCGCCATCTCGCCGTAACGAGCGTAAGCGTTTCTGCTTGTAGAGGAGGCCGCTAGAGCTGAAAGCGCAGGAGCGCGCTTCCGCTATGTAATTGTTACATGCGCAAAATAAGAATCTGCCCACTGTAGTGCGTCGAAGGGAGGAGTCGATCGAGCCCAAGAGAAGAAAGAAAGAAAGAAAGAAAGGAAAAAGAAAGAAAGAAAGAAAGAAAGAAAGAAAGAAAGAAAGAAAGAAAGAAAGAAAGAAAGAAAGAAAGAAATGCTCTGATTTGACTCTAAATCAGAACATTCTCCGAACTGTGTTATTTTACGTGCATTCTCACGGACAATGCCGGTGACAACAAATCCTCCGCAACACGGGCCGCTTTACGCTTTCGCGTTAAAATTTTTTTTACTGATCTCGACAGTGTTATCGAGCAGACTATCTGTACACAGGATGTGGCATGTGTTCGTGCTTAAAACCGTTTCAGGAGTCTGCATAATATCTAAAAGTTGTATCCCGACTTTACTAAGCCATACACAGTGTAATCCGTGTAATATATAGCACATACGCTTACAAAATTGCGGTTTTTGATGTCTTTCTCATTTTATTCGCGCGTATACACGCAGATGTCGTAAGTCCAGGCTCAGCCACAACATGATGAACTTTTCGCGCTATTGTTTGTAGCGGCTTCATCATTTGCGAAATTTGGCTCTAAATTTCGTATAGCACGTCGTAGCTAGCCTAAATTATGTCAGGAAATCAACTTAAATCACGTGAAAAAGTTTAAGAAAATCAGCCATGCTTATATGGTCGAGATTTGTGCAATATTGGCGGTGTTTTGTGGCGTCATGCATCAAGTGAAATGCACCGTTCCTCTTTTTTATTTTCTTGTTTTTTTTAACGTTGAAAGGAATCCGCTGCGATGCATGCGGCGAGGCCGGAATCTATGGCAAGCGCTGGAAGTGCCAGTTCTGCTACGCCTATGACCTCTGTACCGCCTGCTACATGTCCGGCAAGCACAATGGGGAACACCCATTTCTTCGCATTGACAGAGCCGGCGGCGTTGCGTGAGTTCCCATTCGCTGTTTTGCTTATGAAGTCGAAAGCCATAAGTGCCTCATGAGACGCGTGTGTGGACGTCCGGCATCGGCAAAAGGATATGATGCCAAAAAATCGAAAATCGTGATAAACGCAACGCGCGTGAAATGAACCAATCGTAAATGCATTTACACGATAAGTAACGTAAGGATAAGTAAACGTACAAGTAGAAAAAGAAAGTAATAAAAGTAAAGCCAGTTGCACGCCTTTGAGCTCTGAGTAAACGACGGAGCTGGTGCAAAGGTGTCGAGTTCGCTATCACTGCCATTATCATGCATAGCAGTGAGCTGAGGGCAAGGACGTGGGTACAGTCAAGCGCGGGTCCACTCTTGCTATTACAATCATAATATCATAATGTCACTATCACGTGACACTATCCTTACCACTAACACTATCAAGTAGCGGTGGGTTGAGGGCGATGATGGGGGTAGTGGTTCGCGGCATCCCTGTTCTACATCGCTTTTAGCGATCTGTTCATCGATTCAAGCCTCCATCTTCCCCTGAGCTTCTCTTCTAGTCGTGATATGTAGAAATCCAAATTAGAAGAGAAGTTCAGGGGAAGATGGAGGCTTGAATCGATGAACAGATCGCAAAATACGATTTAGAACAGGGAATGTCGCAGGAGCCAACATTTCGACAAGTGGACTTGTCTTCGTCAGGGCGGCGACTGCCACTCTGAGCGGCTTCAGAGCGGCGACAAGTGGACTTGTCTTCGTCAGGGCGTCGACAAGTGGACTTGTCTTCGCCGCTCTGAAGCCGCTCAGAGCGGCAGTCGCCGCCCTGACGGAGACAAGTCCACTTGTCGAAACGTTGGCTCCTGCGACCTTCCCTGTTCTAAACCGTATTTTGAGATGTGATATGTAGAGCATTTCTAGCGAGCGTAGCATGCCCCCACGGGCACTAACAGACGGAAGCCCTTGTACGCAAACGAAATTGGGAAAGCCAACGTAACGAGTGGCAGCGGCCACTCTTGTTTCCTGTGTATCACTGACTGTGAAGTCCCACACTGTACACCTGTATGACAACGGTGCGCCCCGGACCCCCATTCTGCTGTCTCCATATAAAGTCATTCCTCCTCGTCCCCCCGTGATTCAATTGCTCAAGCTTCTTTGTACAATCCGTAAATAAAGCAGGTCCAAAAGGATAAAGGTAGACATGAAGTTTTCAAAATGTACAAACTGGGGCAAACGATTGCCGAGGTTTCAAAGGAGCTTGTTCGATACGTCTAGGGTCAAGGTGCCGCCGAGAGAGCCCAGTGGCAGACCACCAGCAGCGTCTTCTGTAGAGGCGGGTAAGTGAATTGCAAGAACAATAACACAAGTCGTCTAGATTGACGAGGAGATCGTTGATAATGACGAAAAACAGGAAATGTCACGAGAGTCAACGTTTCAATAAGTGAACTTCTTCAGTCGCTGCCGTTATAAGGACATAAGGACAAGTCCGCTTGTCGAAACATTGGCACTAGCGTCATATTTCTCTGGTTTTCATCGTTTTCAACGACTCCTTCATAAATTCAAGCCTCCATCTTCAAAATTACTTCAAAAGCCATAATAGCTTGAAGTGCTTCAAGATTTCTTGTTACCCGACTGGCCTTTCAACCAGTCCCCCATCTGCTGTCCCCATATACAGTCATTCCCCGTCGTCCCCCTGTGATTCGTTTGCTCGGGCTTCTGTTTCATTTGCGGGCAATCTGCAAATGAAACAGGTCCAAACGTATAAAGGTAGACATGAAGCGTTGAACAATGGTCGAACGAAGCGGCCCTCAGGCTGGAGCTAGTGTTTCGAGAAGAAATCCTTGCCACGTGCGAAGACGCCGGCTCTGCCGCCTAAGGCAGATTTATGCAACCACTATTTTACGTATTTTGGAAAGCCCATCTATAACGTCGATTATTTAATTGCGTAATCGCTATATCGTGGGCACATAAGTATGCTATATCGTGGGCACATAAGTATCGTATGCGCGTAAGTTCATGCACACCCTAAAACACCCTCTTTTATTCGCTATCTAACACTTCTCATATCGCTAAACCGCTTTAGCAGCACTGTAGCTGCCAAGACTAGATGTGTGGTGTCGGTGTATAAACCTTTCCTTCTGCAGGTTTCACGTTTTACGGGCTGAGATGCGACGGCTGTGACCTGAGTGCGTTTTCAGGAGCACGCTGGAAGTGCGACGTGTGCGACGACTACGATCTGTGCACAGCCTGTTACGTCTCCGACAAGCACAACGTTGGCCACTTCTTCGTGCGATATGACAGCATTTTCGAAGAAGGGTGAGCTCCGCACATCGACTTCTACATCGCAAGTAAATCCGATTGCACGTGACTCATCCACTAGAGCTTCATCGGCCCCCGGTGTTCCGGAGAGTGAGTGAGTGAGTGAGTGAGTGAGTGAGTGAGTGAGTGAGTGAGTGAGTGAGTGAGTGAGTGAGTGAGTGAGTGAGTGAGTGAGTGAGTAGTGGAGCGAGCGAGCGTGCGTGCGTGCGTGCGTGCGTAGACATTGGGCCATGCGGACGTAGCGCCATCCCTCTGGCGCTGAAAATAGCCATCATCATCATCAGCCTGTCTACGCCCACTGCAGTGCAAAGGTCTCTCCCATAGATCTCCAATTATCCCTATCCTATGCTAACTGTGCCCAATTTATCCCCTCAAACTTTCTGATCTCATCTGCCCACCTAACTTCCTGCCGTCCCCTGCCCCTGTCACGCTTGCCTTATCTCTATGTATCCACCGTGTTACCCTTAATGACCAACGGCTGAAAATAGTAGGACTCTGCAAATGGCAAAATATGTGCGAAGCATATGCGAATACTCGCGTTTGAGTACAAATCGAATAACCTTTGAATACTTCGGAGTGCCATTGCGAAAAATATGCGCTGCAAAACACAGCCATAAAATTCAGAGATTCCACTCTGTGAACGAAGGCGATCAGAGAAGATGTGTAGCGCGGCACGGCGATACCGCTGCATTGTTTCACACCGCTACATACAAGTGGCATAGCACCGCCGTTTAGCCCGGACGCGGTGCTACGTTGCTTGGACTCATATGAGTCTAAAGGTTGAGCGTCAGCCGTCCGGCGTCCCGAAGTGTAAAGTAATAGTACCAAAACTCAATGCGAGCAAATTTTGACGTCACAGCTTGGCGTCATGGGTCGACGTAACAGTGACTTCACCACATAAGTTCATGCTCGCAGTCGCCTTCAAGTAAGCCCCGCCACGGTGGTCTATAGTGGCTATGACACTCAGCTGCTGGTCCGAAGGCCGCGAGATCGAATCCCGGCCGCGACGGCTGCATTTCGATGGAGGCGAAATGTTGAGGACCGTGTACTGTGCGATGTCGGTGCACGTTAAAGGCCAAACCTCACATGCGCGAAAATGCACGCGACAGCGATGCGCGACGCGATAAGTGACGAAACGGGCAGTTCGCACGACATGTCGCATAAAAATCGTGCGATCTCTCAGTTTTGGAAATCTATAGAATTCGTCGCCCGTCGCCCGGAAGTGCTATGACCAAGTAGCAATAGCAAAAAACCGAGACAGGATGTACATCAATGACGCACGGCCGGTTGGCGCCATGTGCTTGATATTCACGTACGCACGCTAAAAAACCGGCTAGAAGACAATAAAAAAAAAATCACAGCATATTCACGGGGTGAATGATGATGAGTGGGGCGAAGCTCCGGAAGGAATCATCGGTAAACCGTGAAACTCTTCCGTGGAATTCGCCCCACAATTAAATGTGAAACACTTGAGTAAATGTCATCAAACTATTATAACATCTCGCATCTTTCATCATCAACTACAAGTACCGCCATCTAGTTTTATAACATCTCGCGCATGCTACGAATCCTCACGGTTCAACTATGCACAATGCACAAGTGAAATCTCCCACCGGCACTTCATTGCAAGTCAAGATGCAGTGCCTATATATATATATATATATATATATGGGTTGCCGGTGCACGCTTCTCCAACGCGAGCAGTCGGTATTTCTCAATCAAGAAACTCGCTAGGAGACGCTGCCTGCGCCAACGTTGTCTCTCGCGGGCGAGCGCGTGCCGGGAGCCACGCGCTCGCCCTCGGCGCGTGCGTGCCTCCCGGCAGGCACGCGCCGGTGGCTACCTACTACTAGGGACGCACGACCCACGCCTTAAGGAGCTTCGCCCCTAAAAAAAGCATTAGTGTGCTTTTGTGTATTGCTTAATTAGCATTTTGTACAGCCGGCAACGCGCCAGTTTTGATACGAAGTCAACGCCTTCATGCCAGCAATACTGGAGATAGCTCGCCGAAGTTGTCACGAGGGCTGGTTGTCCAAGTGCACAGCTCGCGAGACGGTAGGCAGCTTGTGTCGCGTCGCCCGTTGCTATCGCGTGCATTTGCGCGCCTATGGGGTTTGGCCTTAAGGAACCCCAGGCGGCCGAAATTTCCAGAGCCCTCCAATACGGCGTCTCTCATAACGACATCGTGGTTTTGGGATGTAAAGCCCGAGAAGTTATCCTCGTCTTCACGTAAATGAAGTTCCGAGCGAGGTGAAATTTATCAGACAAGTTCCAGGAGCAATAGCGCGCTGGAGCCCACAGGCTTTCGTCCTAATGACATAGCAGCTGGCTCCCGTGAACGTGATGGCTGGATGTAGATGTAAACCAAATCGGATGGCACGCTCGTACTCCGGGAGGTCGGCCAAGAGCAAAGTAGTTCGGAAAAAAATAATAAACTAGCTCATGAGCAGCTGGTTAGCGCGCGCACTTTTTGCACCTTCTCTTCGCCTGGCCCTTCTTTGGCACGCCACTCGTTACTATAGGGCATAGCAATACAAACCAATGGTTCAATTTCGATAACCTTTCCGCGACTGACGTATTAAATGCGAAACATTTCTTGACGAACTTCCGCAACCTTGATGGCATCTCTACTCAGCCGCCTACATCTCGGCGTTCTCCTTGTCGTCTCGTTCGCTGCGTAGGCGCCGAAATGTGCATACGTGTCACGCACGTCATCATTAATGATACTGCGATTACATGCGACTCGTACCCGTAATACATCGCAAACGATAAATAACACAACCAGAAAGTGAACGCTTCTGTCTTCTTTTTTTTTCTCTCTCTCTCTCTCTTTATTGCGATAGCAATTGTATGGACAGTCTCGGCTGGTTTTTGCCGTCCCCGTCGCCGCCGTCATGAACCGTGTATGTATAAGGATATATATATATATATATATATATATATATATATATATATATATATGTCCCAAAGAAAAATAATTCGGATAAATGCTTCCGACACGCAGAATCGAACCAGGAACCTCTCAATCCGCAGCGCGTGGCACTAACCACTACACCACAAAGAGCAGAGGCTTCAAGGAGCTAACGGCGAGCCTTATATACACACCCCTTACCGCTGGCAGGACTCAGAGACGGCAGACGCTTATAGCGTTTCTTCATTACCAGCGAGATGGCGCGAGGAGCGCAACGGGCAGCCGCCTTTGCAACATGAGCGCTGTTCAAACTGAGAGTATCCATTGTGACAGCTTATTCGCGCTCGTTCGGTGTATATCTATGCGTTCGTTTCGCGCGTGCTTCACTTGATAGTTCGCGCTCATCTTCTGTTTGTTCATTTAGCGGCCTCCCCTAGCTTTGTATGTGTAGCTTTGTGACACACAACGTATAAAGCCATTCGTACCAGCACGCGCTGCCCACGGGAGACGCTCACTTAGCAAGTGCATGTTTGCGATAATTAATATTGCTCCTGAAGCTGCGAGCCTCACTTCGTATAGAGTTACAGTTTCTTGCTATCGCATTCATTTCTTCGCCCTTGCGGCGAAACTGTGACTTTTTTTTTTTTTTGATGGAAGATATAATTTTGTTGAAGGTGCCGCCCAGAAGATTTGACGCCTAGTTTCTAAGCGCTGCTCAAACGTTTCAGAATCAGGGTGGACCCGAAGCCAGAGACACCTGCGCCGAACACTGCGGGAATATGCCACAAAGGTAAGGCGTAGCTCGCGCATAACGCACAGCGACGGACATACACCTTAAAACCTTCTAGCGGTTTCTTGAGGCTCATAAAATAGACATATTTAGACATATTTAGCCATATAATAGACATATTTAGAGTAGACCTCCTGTTCAATCTAAAGCTCCTGTCTGCCCCGTAACGTTATTTGTTTCCTTCTTTTAATTCTTTTCCTTCAAAGGAATCAACTGTGACGGCTGTGACGAACGTGGAATTATCGGTACCCGCTGGAAGTGCGAGTTGTGCTACGACTTCGACCTTTGCACTACCTGTTACGCGTCAGGCAAGCACGAACAAGAGCACAGTTTCCTGCGGGTCAACAGGCCTGGAGAAACGGCGTATGTATACCGTTGGTTCTGCGGAAAAGGCGTCAGGGCTGGCCAGCCACCCTACTTAGACCGCTGGGTCGGTGGGACGTTCACTCGTTGATTTTACCGAAGAATCAAATTTGGTCGCCTTTTCGTGACGCCTACGCCGTTATACCCAAGGGCAAACTTTGGAGATTAAAAAAAAATCAACCTTGCCAAAAATAGATTTCGCGAAATTCGGGTAGAGGCCGAAAATTCGCGTCTCGCTCACTTGGTACATTTCAAAATTAGTATGGTAACCTACAAATGTATGAATAACATGACTAATAGGTCGTGACATCAAAGACACGACATGCTCGTCAGTTACGTCGCGATTAACGATGCCCGCATTGGATACATCTGTGTCAACCACCCGTAATCGAATGTTGGTTAACCTTTACAGCATATGCCAAATTAAATTTAAGTGATGTTCGACTGCAAAAGGTTCTGGGTTTGATCCTCTAAATTCCAGGTTCAACTACCTGCCTTTCGCCTTCACGCATATACGACTTCATCGACAGGACTCCAGCTATTGGACACTTAGAAAAAGCGATCGTAGCTCCTCTGTAAATAGAACTAGCAAGATGGCACTGGCACAAGGATCTTACGAATACGCGCTTAAACTCATAACTGATTGGACTCGAACTCGCGGCCTTCATAAAATATAGAGGGCAAGTGGGTGGAAGGAGGGGGGGGGGTGCCTTATAGAACACTGCAGTCCCTTTGTGTCATTGCGTCGCTCGACGTGGTTTATAGAGGCGCTAAGGTTGAAATGCTAGCCGATTTAAACGTTTACCGCTGGTCGGCCAGGACAGGCAAGCGGACTTCATCGTATAGGGGTGTAAACTAAGTAGCGAACAATCGGGCGCCACTGTTATTGGTATGAGTAGCTTCACATTACATACACAGGCAGCCCGGCACACGCTAAGCATGATATAACATCTCGTGGTCGCCACTGTCTGAACCGCCGGGAGACGTGCTGTGGTAACGTCGCTTGTACGTGGTCATCTGCGTTTATATCCGCCCATTTGATCGGGCCCCGCATGTGCCGTATAATAGCGAAGGAAGGTAACAGAATAGCACTACTTCTTCCAGCTAAACTTAATGGCTAATATTGACAAACAACTCTTATGCTGGAATTGTCGCAAGGAGAAAGTACTATAGCCTCCAGGTATACTTGACGTGCTAATCACTAGCGAAACCAAAGGACCAACGACAAAGAACACGTATTACATAAATGATTCGTGATTTCGGGCAGTGTCTCAGTTTTGCGCTTCAAAAGAACTGCAGGTCCTGTGGGTAACAACTCTAGTATTAAACTGCATGAAACGGGCTCTCGAGAATACTTTGTAAATGAAACAGTTGGCCGCACCTAAATTCTAGCATCAGAATACGTCATGCATCCTGCTATCTGTACATGCACTTTAGCATACGTGTAAAATCTCAGAGCCGCTCCAAATCCTTACGCTGTGAGTTGGTCAGACTGCTAAGAACTTCTGCCTTAGATACGTGTAGTTACCGCTGACATTTTTTATGTCATAATTACTTCAGTCGCTATGTAACCTCGCGCCAGGTATTACCTTCTGGCTAACGCTTTTAGTGGCGACGCTGCCGGTTATGTTTGTCTGCGTAAAGTTAACATCAGTCGATTAACCGTGCACTCGAAACTTCGTTAGAAGCATCATGGAATCCATCCTATTCGTTAGAAGGACTTCCAACAAATATCGGAACAAGGAAAATGAGTTATAAATGAAGTACATGCATTTGTTTATTTCTGCCGACGTTCGGAGCGAAGATCCTTTACGAATCCTTAAGTAACTGCGGTGATATTGATCTACGTCAACATGGCAGTCGCGACCCTAAACGTGATTGTTTTTGTTTCCAGAATAAATGTGAATCCAAGAAAAAGGTCGACTAGATTGGCTGTTAACCATCTACCGAGAGGAGGTAAGCTATTGGGGTATTCACGCTTGAATAACTTTCATGGGTCAATACTTCATCAATGTTGTTCTGACGTGGTATTCAGCTTCACCATTTATTGGAAAAGATTTGTGGTGTGCGCATGCTTGGAACACTCACTGGAGTGTCGAATGATTATAGTGGCATCACAATACCACAAGGATAACGCGACTGTACATAGAGTACCCCTGTCAGAGACACAAATACAAGGCTCTCTACATATTTGTTCGCATCCTTCCTAACGGAGCCGTTACAATGTCATATCGGCAACGAAAGAATCGATCGTACAGCATTTTTTACGGCTATGCCTAAGTAAAACTGACAAAATACGTCTTCCTAAGCGTATCTTCTTGAGCTCTTCCTACTACTTCATGTGCGTATACGCATGCAGCAAGAAGGTGCCCGTGTAGCCCTACGCGAAATGACATTGTGCACTACCTTAAACCATAGAGTAGTCGAGCCCCGCCACGGCGGTCTAGTGGTTATGGCACTCGGCTGCTGATCCGAAGGTCGCGGGATCGAATCCCGGCCATGGCGGCTGCATTTCGATGGAGGCGAAATGTTGAGGCCCGTGTGCTGTGCGATGTCAGTGCACGTTAAAGAACCGCAGGTGGTCGAAATTTCCGGAGACCTTCACTACGTAGTCGATACAGTAGTCGATGCTCTAAAGTATAATGTGTGCGCCTCCGCTGCGCTGCTTTGAAATGGTAGTAGATTAGGCAAGTTGGTATATAGTTGAAGACTGATTGCACAATAGCCCAATGGCCCGCAATGGAGAGACGCACACGCAGCACATCGCTGTGATATGCTGTGTACGTTTGTCTTTCATGTGTCCCGCCGAATCACTGTGCATTCCAAATTGAGGTGCGATTTTCGACACGGTCAGAGTGCATCAAGACACGCTATATGTAATGTCAGTGACGAGAAGCCTTTGGGTCATTATTAATTTTCACTCGGATATTTGTACATCTATAGGCCATTGTTGGATGTGAAAATGAAGAGAAAGCCAGTACGGAAATCCGAGGCAGGATCTGGAAACTGAAACTGGAGGTATACTTTTTGAAAAAAAAAAAAAAAGGCACTTGTGGGCAACTTCAGCAGCATTTACATTCACGTAACGAATGATCGTGTCCGCAGAACAAGGTATGCGCTTATGAAGTACGGTATTACACTGTTATAGGGCATACACTCGAATATGCGCCTGTACTATAGCAGTCGCCTCAACTGCAAGTGGCGGCGGAAATGATGCCCGTTAATTGTACAAATGTCCCTGGGGTAGTCGGAACTGAAAAGCGCAACTTGTGCACCGCATGCAAGTACGTGCGACAGAGGCTTGGCAATGAAACAAAACGCAGACGCGCCCTGCGCTCAAGTGTTCCCTATAACAGTGGACACAAATGTGCAATGTGACTGTTTACAATTAGACAGCCTTAAGATAGCAATAACATAAGTATCGATTCCTGTAGGTTATATAGCCTGTGAGCGTTACTTAAGGAGGCCCTACTACATTGTTTCAAGTAATCCCCCAATGGCCTCTCTATCCTGAGTGGTTGCCTTACGAACCGCTTGCAGAACTGTTTTCGAATCTGTCAACTGTGAGCGGATCAGGCCCGTAGACGGGGGCAAGAAAAATTGCACGACACGGACTGCACGCGCCATAGCGAGATGATGAAGGAGCAGGTTTGAAGAACAATCGGGTCAACCAAATTAGCCATGCGAAAAAGATGAAAGAGTAAGAATTACCCGTGCTTTTTCCGCATTTTCATATGTGTTTTTTGAAGGCAGTTTAGCGTATACATCACAATTTATTATTACTTTTTGTAGGCGTCAGGTTTCATGGCATATCTTGCAACGCCTGTGGCATGGCTAAAATCACTGGTACCCGCTGGAAGTGTGGCGTGTGCGCCAATTATAACATGTGCTCCCGATGCTACCTGTCCAACAAGCACAACTCGGAGCATTCCTTCGTTCGCTTCGACAGACCTCGCGGTCCAGGGTAAGCGATGCTGTACAGCGCTTACGTTGGTATTTGTAATACCTTCTCAAAAGTTTGCGATCACTGAGGCAATCCCGAGCAACTGTATGGTCCTTAACGTGTTCCCGGAAGTGAGTCCACAAGCATATTTCTTTTTTATTATTATTTTTGTCACGAATGTAACTTGAAACTTCAAGCTCAGCAATCGCCACGCTGCAGTTAGTGTTGGGCAAGATAAAGCAGATGGCTTTTTCATCAGAGTTCGCACTCGCACAGGCATATTTTCTCAGCACATACTTGCAGAAGCACAAGCTGGCCATTAGCGCTGTCGGACAGGTGGAGGCGTTCAGTGGCAAGCTTCCGACACAAACATTTTCTTCTTCCAGATCTTTTCTTGGTGATGTTCTTGTTTCAGTTGTGGTTTTGTGAGGTTTATAGACAATGCAACGTCGCTTGCAGAACGAAGGTTTCCGCGAAGCAAGCTTCACCTGAACTGGACGTTTCAGGCATCGCGCAGGAAGGTATGAGACAGTCTTTACCTTTAAAGGTCGATATAAAAGCTGTTCCGCGTTTCGGAGAGACGTCAGGAATTTTATTTATTTATTTTTCCAGGGCATGTAATGCATCAGAACAACTTTAGGGCCATGAGGCTACACGTCTTTAGTTAGTGGTTAAAAAAACAGGAATTTAGATCAGTGAAGGAAAAAGAAAAAGAATAGGGGATTCCAGAGGACGATTCGAATTGCCAATTTTATGAGGGGCACTGTTATGTAAAACAGTCATAGCATTTTTATAAGCTACATGACCCCACATAGAAGTACATTCCTCGCCATCAAAAAGGCAGGCATACAAAAAAATCACCAACCCCTCCACCTATATGCAATGTTCTCGCTTCGAACTTGGTCGGCGCCGTGGTACTCCCGCACGAGCGCTATCGACAGAGTAGTATGTGTCGTACCTTGCAGATGTGCAGTTCAAAGGCATCACCTGCGACGTGTGTGGCGAGCGCGACATCATCGGGACCCGCTGGAAGTGTGTCATGTGCCACGACTACGACCTTTGCACCACTTGCTACGCTGGCGGAAAGCACGAACTCAGCCACGCCTTCTTGCGGTTTGAGGTCCCAGGAGGCAGAGGGTGAGAATGGATTCGCGTTTGTCAAAAGCTTTGTTCTTCTTGCCCCTCCACGGAGGTCTAGTGGCTATGGTGCTCGGCTGCAGATCCGAGGGTCGCGGGATCGAATCCCGGCCGCGGTGGCTGCATTTCGATGGAGGCGAAATGTTGAGGCCCGTGTACTGTGCGATATCAGTGCACGTTAAAGAACTCCAAGTGGTCGAAACTTCCGGAGCCTTCCATTACGGCGTATCTCATAACCGTATCGTGGCTTTGGGATGTAAAACCCCAGAAATCAATCAATTTGATCTTCGCATTGCACAAATAGCTCAATGCCATTTTTTTTGTCTCATAGAAAGAGTGCGTCGGAATGACACAGCGGGAGATGTCACCGAGAGTGTTACTTTTCTGCAGGGAGTAGGAAATAGCACAACGGCAATAACAGTGGTGGTGATTGCGACGATGACCGAATGACAAACTTACTTAGTTGCCAGTTGACTACCGTATTTGCAAACATTTGTAAGTTGGCTTTCCCGCAGGGATGTTTTCCAACCAAAATCTGTTATATATATAATGATGAAGCAGGTCTTCCTTGAAACAGTAATAATGAAGGTTTAGTATATGCATCGTTTCTATCGAACTATGGTAGAAATATTGCATACAGTAAACTTTCAATTTTTACTGCTTCAAGGGGTACCTGGTTCATATATACATACACACGCTGAACAACTTAACAGGATCTCTGCAAGGTGCCTCTTTATCTTGAGGTCCAAATGGTGATCTGTTTACAATTGCAGATTAAGTGTGCCACCCAGGCAACAGCCAATCAGGAGGACACAACCTGAATGTACTGTCGTTGAAAACAAATTTGATAAAGAAGAGGAATCAAGGAAGGAAGAAGGTGAGTCTCTGTACGGTGCATACGGGATGTATGTGTGCGCGTGTTTGAGTTCAGAAAGGCTGGAGGGAGAGTTGGGGGGAGGGGGGAAAGGTGGGGGCGAGGAGGCCGAAGCTTCAAGACTAGTGATTATGGTTTCAACAGGTCATTTTTTTTTTAAGGCAATACAGCGAAAACGACCAAAATGGATACGTAGACATGTGATTGTATGGCCGTCGTCAGTTAAGACTTGGCTTGAAACACACAACTGGGTTGGCCGCGAGATCGACCTCACCGCGTTAGTGTGAACAGGCGCACATTGAAGTGTCTACAGCGGCGCGACGTAGTGAGCTGTTTGAGGCAACTGTTAGCTAAATGAATGCGCTTACTGCCGTCAACTAGTAATTTAGTCGTGTTATGTTACAGTGCACGAAGTGCGTATAACGTTCTTATTACATGCGAAAGAAACGTGATCTGCCAGTCAACGTGGCACTGACGTCACCCAGCCTCACAGAGCTTGGCGTTTCCCTTGCGTGATTACCTGCGCGACCGTGACACCACAAAATTTCCTGTTAATTTAGAGAGAAAAACCGTCGACTCTTGAAGCAGAAAACCTGTGCTAATTTTCGTCGTGCTACGACGCCACAATAGCGCTCAACTTGTATTAAACGCCGGACTGCTGCATGATGTGTGCTCTTCGTGTGATACAATAATTATACCGTTTTAGAGGACAATTAATTTATATGCCTAGCGCATATTTTCTCCGAGGCGCATACTTTCTTCGTAATGGTGACAAAACTGTACAATAAAAGGACGTTTTAATCGCAATTAAGGCTCACCGCACAACTGCTAAGTCACGCCATTATATGCCAATAAACAAATGCATCGTGACAAAGTGCATGCGTCAGATTATTTTTGTCACTGCCGTATTTGTATCAGCTAATAACAGCTCATTTGTGCTGCCACAAAACAATCATGTACCGCGAGATCAATATACCGTACTGCATTTACACGTTGATGCTTCCCGCGTAATTTGTTCAGAAGGATGGGAACTGCACTTTTCGATACATGCTTGAAAGATTAGCAGTAACTAAATAAAGAATTGTGTTGGACTGGGAGTGCGACGATGACATGGCATGTATACTCTCGACACGCGCAGTCAGTGATTTTAATAGCGAAGACTGCAGCACAAGGGCAACTGCTTTTTCTATACTTGGATAAGAATACATGCAACCATTTAACACTGCAGCAGCATAGGAACGAATATCCTGGAGCCTATGCGTGACGTACGTGCGCATGTAAACGCGCAGTGGCTGGAATACGGTGCGAGGGGCCATCAACACTTGGGAACTTCGTCCGCCTGCCGCTACGTGCCGACTCTGTTCGATCTCGAGGCCAATAGCAACCATTCCGCAGTACCACTGATGGCCTACTGACCTAATGTGATCAAGGTTATTTGCCCGTGATCAAGCACTGCTGACGATTATTGTTGTTGTTCGGTGAAGGAAAGGACGCTATTTCCTGCAGCCTGTGTCGGGGGCACCGCACAGCTTTCTTGGGGGTAAGGGAAAAGGGACTGAAAGAGATAGAGAAGGAACGTCGCAATGTTGGAAGGCAGTTTTGTGTACGGCGCCAAAGATCTCCCTTCCCTGAGGTCACCGTTTAAACGTAATGCTTTCCGGTGTTCAGCGGTTCTCATAAGCGCATTGGAGGTGCTCACATCGACGAAGTAGCGTCACAGTTCCGACGTTCGGATGCGAAAGGTAGTTCTCCTTATTCGTGATTTTCCCTGCCGTGAGCTTAGCGGCTAGGTTAGACTTGTGAAGCTCGATGTCGGGAGTTAATTTCCTTTCCCTAATCTCCACTAGCTTCAACACTGGCTAAGGAGGGAAGGTGTTTGAGGTTCGAATCGGTGCCCCTCGATGGCTCGAGTACACGATGGCAGCGCGAAGGAAGAGCCGTTGCCCGGTAAAGAGAAGCTTTATTCCACACTCAGGCGTCTGCCCGGGTCCAAGCCCGAACCTCCGCTCTCCTCTCACATCCAAGGCGTCGTCACTTCAACCCTCGGTTAGACAAAGAGTCCCCCAACAAGCCAATCACACTTGGGGGTTGGCATCACGAAAACCAATCGCACAAACACTTTTGTGACACAGACGGCATTGGTCAAACATACGTCACAATCTACAACACGCGAGGGGATAGGTTCACAGCGCAACACCCGTCATTTCCCGCTTTCCTACGTTGTCGCCTTAGTATCAGCCCAACCGCCGGCGCCGGAGGCCCGGCTCGAGCTAACCTGCTCGCTCACCACGTCTCTTTCAAGAAGCCGCCACACAGCGGCGAGAATATTTACAGGCCCTGGCCACTAACGATATGTCATCTCGCTCATCATCTGTCATCTTAAAGACCCTCGATCGTTAGTGCAGCCGGAGAGCTGGATCGCCTGCGCTTCGAGTGCCGTAATGCGACCAGAATCCGACTGCACACAAAAAATGCCGCCCGCATCTTCCCACGGGGGGGAACTCGAGTAAATGCGTCGCAGAGTGGTGGGGGTATCGCGTGAATGTTGCGTAATTGGGTACGGTTTGGGAATGCTTAATTGTTATTTCGTCTTTATTATTCTTATTTATTGAATGAAGGCGCTTACGTCCACGAGCAGCGTCCGGAGCCGCGTCTCGTTGACGACGTTTGCACGCCGCTTCTCGCTCACGTACCTGGGGTCTTAAAGCTCGCTGCTCACGTTTCGCCGCTGCTTCTCGTGCGTTCGAGGGAGAGGAGTACGGGGGAGAGGTCCGCAAAGACGCCCTTGACTGAATTCCGAACGCGCGCTCCGCCGCTTATATACACACCGCCCGCGCTCGAGGGAGAGGTCCGCACCCCCACTGCGCATGCTCGGCTTGCTTAACGCCCGGTGGGCCGGCACGAGACGAGCCGAGCACCCGAGCATGCGCAGTGGGGGTGTGGACGGCGCCGACGCCGAAGCGCGACATCGTGCGACTAAGAAATGCTCCGCATTTAAAACATCTCCCGGTCGCATCCGGCCGAGCGGTAGCAAAACCAATTCCGTTTTCCTGAGGCATTGACAAAGGACGCGTACGGATGTCAAGCTGTAACTGAAACCAGGCGCCCGTGCGTCGCGTCGCCCCATCTACGCGACTCGCTTCCCATTCAACTCATCTCCTCCTTTTTTTTTTTTTTTTTTTTGTTGTTGCCAGCACGGAGGCGGCACTGCCCTCCGACGGCGCCCCCGCCGAGTTGCCTTTTCTTCCCTGCGTGGGGTCTTCCTCGTTTCCGTCTCGCGGAGCCGACATGTGTCCCTCGTTTGCGGCAATGCTACGAACCGCGGCACGGGGAATCGCTCTGCGCTTTGAAGTACTCGCACAGTTGGACCACCAACACCACGCCGACTCTGCATACCTTGGACTAACTTCGGGGGATCAAATCCCGGCCACCTCGGCCGCTTTTCGATGAGAAAGGGAGGGGGGGGGGGGGGTGAATAGTAATAGCACGCGGGGCCCATGCTCCCGCATTCCATTCCCACTGTCACCTTTCTAAACATGCTAAACCCTTTTCTTCTGTTTCCAACAGCACCAAGTCCTGATGGCGATCACCCTGCTCAGGCAGAACTGGAGACGAAGCTACGAGAGTTGGAGATCACCGTACAGTGTGTCATTTGCATGGAGCGCCGGCGAGATGTGGCATTTCTGTGCGGACACAGTGCGTGTTCTGAGTGCGCCAGCAGCCTAACCGCTTGTCACATGTGTCGTGTTCCAATTACAAGGAGGATCACCCTGTACTAGACAAGCTGGAAGAACGCGCTTGAAACGGCTGGTCTCAGCTCTTTTGTTCCTCACAGAATAAAATAGTTTTTTCGATGTATTCTTCGTTTTTGTGCCACGGGCTTCGCAATAAAACGCTGGTTGTTTTAGATGCTTGTACGCCCACCATTTCTACGGCATAAACGTGACCTTTCGCGGTCCTTTTGTTTTGGTAAATGCAGGTACCGTTTCCGTCAAGCGTTCAAAGAGCAGTAAGGTATATACCGGCACTAAAGCATGAAACGACAACGAAGTGGTGCTTGCACGACAGCATATTCATGCTGAGCTTGTCCTGCCGCCCTGCACTGTGCTGCCGTCCAGGGCAGGGCAGAGTTTCTCAGAAAAGTATCCTGAACACATGTATTGAAATACACGTCCTCAAAGCCTAAAATACAGATACTCAGATACCCTTGTCTTTGACGTAACTAGACATTTCGAAGATATCTTTGCAAGAATACGAGAAAGATATCCCGGTATGCAAATTCTGGAATGCTGATAGTGAATACATATTAGGGGCGAAGCACCCTAGGACCTAGCTTTGTCGTCGACTTTCGCTGTCACGGCATATCGTAACTGTATGGGACCATCCTGTAGGCAGTACAGTCAGACAGTGTCGTCGTGTCAGAAGCTATTCTAACGAGTTTCTGCTAATGCGCCCGGGCTGTCGGCGCCTAACGTCGCCGTCGTGGCCACGGTCCTGTGACATTTCCTTACGTGATGTTGGCGGAAGCATGTCACATGGCATTGCGTTAGGGCGTTTTGCGTGATGACGCGCATATTTCCGCCAAAATCACGTAACGAAATGCTACGTGACGTGTTTCCGCCAAAATCACTGAACGCAATGTCACGTGGCATGTTCCCGTCAAAAATCACGTAGCGCAATGTCACGTGACATTTTCCCGCCAAAATATCACGTGACTATCACGCGACCTGTTTAGTAAACTATCGGCCAGCCTCGCTGTGATCTGACCTTGCGCGACCTAGGGGAAGCTGCGTACATTTTCTTTAATTGTGTCGCCGCTTATGTTATATAAAAGAATTATTCTGACTACCCCTTAATAAGTTAGTTTAGGAGCATACAGAACCGATTACTCTACCGTTTGGGGCAACTATACTCCGAGGCACAGCCAGAGGAATGTTTGTTCCACTACCACGGAAGTTATTGTGCAGACTAAACGAATGTTTTAATTCTTGTTGGTTATAAATTTGAACTCAGACAAACGATTCATTATCTCAAATTTCACATTTTAGAAGTAATTTGAATGTAAACCTCCGGAAATTTTATCCAGAAAACAAATTGAAAATTACACTCACGCCTTGGTCAACAGCTGAACTGGGTACGCGCCATACATGAAAGAAGAAGAGACTGAGTTTCGCTTGTGTTCTCAGAAACCAACCATTGCAACCTTTGTGAGTCATTTACAACAGCATTCTTTTCTTGTTGATCAACAAGCGAGCTATTGAGACATCATACTGCGCTATGAAAGCGACAAGGGAGCAAGTCGTCGTGCTTGTCGCCATATGCATGGTAAGTTTACGTAGTGTAGTGTTTACTTGGTGCGTGTTCACTAATCCTTCGATCTGTACAGCGAAATTTGACGGTAATGTAATTGGATGCGCCCTGACGCGTCCCCGCCAAACGCGTCCTATATATTTTCTTTTTATTGGGATAGCAATTATTTGGACAATCTCGACGGGTTTCTGCCGTCACAGTCATGTCCCCTATAAAGTCCAAATTGGTAACTCCCCGAGCATCGTACGTTTTATCCGCGGCTAAAAGCGCGCTAATGGGGGCGACGAACACGGCTGAAGCAGAGATCAAACGATCCCGGCCCATCTCTGTCGCTCGGAGGGCACATGCGATAACATCTCATCGATCAAGACGCCTGATAGCAAACGCCCTGCCCGTTTTTAACGAGCATAAGACGCGAGGCGGGGGAGGGGAGGTGTTGTCGCTCGACCAGCAACTGCGGACTTCGCACGGTCGCCATTGCTGACGCATGCGCTATCTCGGCATCCATCAGCGGGCGGCCCGTAAACCCTTCTAAGTGCTGCGCTCTCAACGCGAAGAGACTGCGAAAAGTGTCCCTGGAGCAGCCGTATTCTTACATCAGCGTTTTGTAGAGTTACGTGAGATCGCGCATCCCAGAGAGTTAGCTGCCAGCCTCACTTCGTATAACATCACAATTTCTTGCTATCGCATTCCCTGCTTCGCCCTTACGGCAAAAACTAACTTTTTTTGTTTAAATTAGACCTCACTTTGCAAGCGTACTATTCTCTTGTTAACCGACGTGTCCTTTTCTGATAAGACGGGCGTCATTTTACGGGTTGTCCGTTCTACGAAGCGTGCTGTTTCCTTGACAGGGAAATGTGCCCGATAACGGGCCCGCACTTGCATGGTGGGTGGCTGCTGCAACCGCTCACATGCAAGAAAAACACTTTCTTATATCAGTTTATTCAGACAAACACAGTTTAAGGTAAAGGGACGAAAATTCGATGAACTCTTCTTGACTATAGGGCCCTTCCACCCATACATTTACTCATATGCAATGGAACATAAAAAGGTACAACTTTTTTTTTTTAGAGGCATGAAACTGTACAGTGTTCGTCGAGGGAATTGCATTTAGATATAACCGCCTGTACTCGAGACTGTCCTGTCTCGGCGGTACTGGTGCAAGAAGCTCGTTTTATTTAACTCCCCATGGTTCGTCCAGTTCCTCCCTCTCATGTTGCCGCGACGTCGCCTTGCAGCATTCGCGCCTTCTTCGGAGCAGGGCTTTCTCTGTCTACCACCAAATGCTTGCCTCCACAGTCGATGCAAAGCGAGTTCGGGTTTTCAGTGCAGTTATCCGATGCACCGCGCCCGATCTACCTAAGCTGGTTTGCAGCAGGGCAAGGCCCTTTTCCGTGTCCTATTTTACGGCACTGTATGCATATCGCCGACTTTGCTTGATAAGATGCAGTACCAAGCAAGAGCGCACTATAAAGATGAATATTGCGCCGTGGTTTAGAGCCCTCAAATGTAATAAGGGTTGCGCCGTCGTCGACCACGGGCCGAGACCTATTGCACGAGTAACAATTCGGGTTAGCCATGAGGTCTTCAATGGTGAGCCGCTTGGACGGGCCTGACCGAGACGCATAGTCTCGCGAGCAATTGAACCGGCATTTCGTTGCCGCAAACGCGAAGTGATCGCACCGCAACGAAATTATGAGTGGATGTGCATTTCTAAGGCAAATTGATGCGCTCTAGTGGTCTGACCCTATATCGGGTATTAAGGGCGACTGCGTAGTTCAGTGGCTACTGCAGCGTGTTAAAATGCTCAGGTATTGTGGTCCGCTGTCGAGGTGACGACAGCATGGTTGTCACAAGACGCTTAACTTCTATTGGATCAGCTGTACGATTATTGCTTTGTACGGTCCATGCACAGTGCGCCAACCGACCTCATCGTCAAAGGAGAGTGTAACGCCAAGGGCCCTTGCGGGCCGCCGGGTCGTGGTACATTGCGATTCGGCATGCGTCCATTAATAGATTCAGATGAATGAGGAGTGTTCAGTCCTACCTTGAAGAAGTTATTCCCAGCCAAGTTTTCAGTGCTGATGACGGAGCGGTTGCAGACCGGTGTCACTGGAACCTCCTGTGATGACTTGGCTCTCGTGCTGCTGTCAGCGGCGAAACTGGCCGGCGCAAATTCCTCGTCCGCCGGGCAGGCATCAGTTTCGGGCGTATTCGGCCTGTCAGTACGATCTTCCGTGCCTGTTCGACATGTATGGAAGCGTCGATCGAGATCGCTGTTCGTCGGCGAAGAAGGGCATGCGCGATGTCGGTGTCGCTCCTATTTCAGGGGGCGGAGCCTCCACGAAATTCAGAGCAAGAAACAACGACATCCCGTATAAGCGACGCAAACGTGCTTATAGTATATGATATCCCGCCTCCCCCATCCCCACAAACACATACACACCCAAGAAAAGAAACATAAAAGGTTGTTAATTCGTTGTGTAAGTAATGGCCGCTATGTCTACGAAAACGTCATTTCATGAAAACGGGACTGTTAACGCCACACTGTAGTCTGCGTATGTAACGTAAATATTGATTTTACAGACCTCTGATAACCACGAAATACACAATGACGCAGGCTATCGACGCCTATGCGTGCATTCTGTCATCGGCGTCGTCTCATTGCGGTCTTATACCTACAGGGCGTCAACTTCTTTAGCGTGGGCAGCTATCTCCTCGGCTACTACCGGAATATAGCGAGTGAGTGCCTCAACGTGCACAGAGTTTGCGCATTATCTTTTGCATGTCGCTTGTTCCTCTTCTCAAACCGCGTTTATCGCGCCTTTTCTATAGACGTTGGTGCGTGGGAGACGCTATATTCTTGTGTTATACCGTGGCCACACGGTGTGCTGTTTGTTTGTTTGTTTGTTTGTTTGTTTGTTTGTTTGTTTGCTTGCTTGTTTGTTTGTTTGTTTGTTTGTCTGTTTGTCTGTTTGTTTGTTTGTTTGTTTGTTTGTTTGTTTGTTTGTTTGTTTGTTTGTTTGTTTGTTTGTTTGTTTGTTTGTTTTACAGCGAAGCTGCGTATAGACTGAGTCCGTAAAACTTGTTACTGGGCCAGTTGGCGAGACATATTCTTCAGAAATTCACGAACGCAAACCACGAAGTCTAGCACACATACACACAAACACACACAAAAAATGTAATACCACATGACTGCTGTGTGGTGTTACATTCTTTCTTATTTGTGTTAGTGGGTGTGCGTGACTCCGCGGCTTGCGATGGTAAATTTCTGAAGCTGTAAGCAGCTGCATTCGTGGTTTTGTGGCGCTTATGTGCAAAAACTCATGAAGAGCTCTTCTGTGGGCAGATTGCGGAGGTAGCGAAAAACCGTCTGAGGTGCAAAAAGCATCAAAAATAAGGCAATATAATAATAATAATAATAATAATAATAATAATAATAATAATAATAATAATAATAAACCAGACAAGAATTATCTTTCAAGGGCAGAGAACACAGGGCATAAGATCTCGTGCAGTGCCGTCGAGGCTAGATGTATAGTGTTCGAACCTGTCTTCACGGTACGAGGGACATATAGGCGATGCGCAAAGCGCCGACGACGCCATCTGCCGCCACGGCTCGGAAGCATTGGTGGGTCCGAGCGAGCAGTGTTCCCGCGAGCGTGCGAGCGCGCGGATGGATGTGTTTTCATCGTGATTTAACGACTCTCTCGGGCTTCATAGATGCCGAAAAGCAACTGCTGCGTTGTCGGCTGCTCAAACACACACAAGAAATCGCCGCGAACGCACTTATACAGATTTCCGGTGCTATTTCATGAGCGAGAGCGATGGCGGCGGTGGATTGCGGCTGTACGACGCAGAAGGCAAGCAATCGCGCTTTGTTTATAGGAGTGTAAAGTCCGAGGACTTCGATGAAGAATAAACCAGGCTTCGAAGTTCGGCGTAAGACAATACGCCTGAAGAACGCCGAGCAGCGAGACCCTACGATGCCGTTTTTTTTTTTTCTAAAGACAAAAACCCAGAACATCACGTGCCACGCGCTCGCTATCCTATTTCGTCTTCTTTCGCGCCCGCTATTTCTCTTTTCTTGTTAACAGCAGTGTTAGAACGATTATCGTGTTTTATTTCTCCATTTATGTCGCTACGTCTTCAGCGAACGCTACTACGTTTACACTTGGTCGCCTCGCCTGCATTGTAGACGCTACAATGCACATGAGGTTGTTAGTACTGATATGATAAGACGCGATGCCTAGGCTCTCTTGAAAAACGAATGGCGCGAAGCGCAATGTCAGAGAATGTGGGACAGGTGACGGCTCCTTTACAAAAGCGCCGTGGAATCACACGTGTGCTGCACGAAATCGGCTGCATTATACCTATTGATGGCACTGGAATACGACCACCGGTGTAGAATGTTCGCTGTGCGCTCGCCTCAACTTGCATATTGGCTGTAGAACATGGCACCTGTGCGCATTTAAGACTTTGACGATCGCGTAGAATGTAACGCCATTTTGCAACACTTGGTAATAGCTTGCAAAAAACCTAGCTAATACGTAGCCAAGCTGCTACGACAAGCTAGGTGACCACCAGCTCCGCAGCGACTCAGTCTCGCGCCACTAGCGCAAGCTGCCGAGATATATATTCACAAGTTTATCGTGCTGGTTTCAGTTTTACCAACGCTGACCCTTCGCGTGGCCGCACCCGTGAAATCCATGCGCCGGTGCGACAGCGATCCCTCAGAATCTACTATTAAACACATGGCACGTAAACGAAGCTACTGTGTCGAGAAAAAAACGTTGGTTCACGCGTCAACGCATGCAGGCATTAGTGATCGGGACGTTATAAAGAAAGCGGTGCGATGAGCTCCACTTTGTAGGGAAGCTTGTTGACGCTTGTCTGTGGCAAACACTTGGCGCGTATGATGACATTGTCGTCCCACACAGCTGTGACATCGGACACATGTCCACTATTATAATGTGCAGCTTCTTTGCACACACTATCGCCGCAAAAGTAATTATCTGGGACGCGCACAAGCGGCAAATCGCACGCGCGCACTTCCGCGATGATTGTAGTGAAATGAGGTGTCTGCTACGCGACCCACCACCGGTTCCAACGGCCGCCGCTGCGCGGCTTTCAGTGGCGCCCCTATAGGCGCTGCGCATGGCGTATAGTGTTCCGCAGCTTGTGTATACAAACTATCGGTCCACAGAAAACAGCTTAGTGATCCGCCGTGTGCGACGCATGCAGATAATTTCTTGTATGCTACGTTCAGTTGAAGACTATTGTATACTAAGGTACCGCGGCTGAAGGAGTAGCGCACGATTAATGGTCTCACTGAGGCGTCACCCGATGGCAGGAATGGGCCCGTTGAAGCGGCACTATGTTCCAGAGCCAAACTCTTCATGCATTGGCATATTCCTGTGGCGTTCAAAGCACCGTACACTGTAACATACACTTCTCCACACTACTTATGTAATTAAACCTATTTTGGTCTAGCTTAATCTGCCTTTCCGTTTCCCGAATGCCACGTGGCTCCGCCAGGCACACAATTTAATGCCATGGTCAAGGGCCGCGTGGTGTCAGCCTGCACTAAGAAGTCCACAGGCAGGTCAGCGTTTAGGCTGCCTAGTTTGCTTGTGTACAGCAATGTTAAGTTCCATCATATATGTACAACTACATGGTAGAAAAGTGAGTGACAGAAAGAGATACATTTGGTGATAGCAGCATGTAAGGCCAGGCGTCATAATAGGCCACTGCGCGCAAGTGGTGAATCGTGCGTCTAACAGAACGCTAAAAGCATTTACGAGACGAGATGATGCTGAACTGACTGATTTTATTTGTTGTTGTTTTTCCTAGACGTAGTCAATATTCATTGTTCGGTCAGGCAAGTCCCGCGCTATCGGTATTGACACCGTCTTCTACGATCACGTTTTATTTTTTCCTTGTTCATATGTCGCAATCTAAAACACGCAGGCTCGGGCGTCTTCTACGACATCATCCTTGGCGCAGAGTCGGGCTTGGACCTGGCGTCTGATATTATGCTCTTCAGCGTGCTACGAGTACCGGTACGCTCAGCATGAACGCTCAGCATGGTCACCAGGTTTATACAGCATTTAAACAAGACATCAAAGATCACGCGCTAAGAAGATCCTGCCGCCACCCATGCTATAGGGACGTCGGAAACCTGTGATGATTTCTAGCAGCGAAGCTGCTTAAGATAAGATAACCGTAAAATCTCTGGCGTGCCACTTTTAACAGCGAACCTTTAACAGCGAACTTTTAACAGCTAGCCGTAAATTGTCAGGCATCATGCAATACCACTTGACGTTTCGTTAAGTGATTTTGGAAGAAGCATGTCATGTGACATTTTGTTGCGTGATTTTGGCGAGGAACATGTCATGTGACATTGTGTTATGTCATTTTGGCAGAAACATATCACGTGACATTCTATCCAATTTTTTATAGCTAGGCTTCAAGGTTGTCACGTGACACCTTCTAGCTTTTTTTTTTTTCGTTCCTCCACGTAAACAACAGTGTTGTGGGCGAGTTTGAATGGACTGTAGGAACATGATGTGATGGATGATTAGCGTGAGTGCCAAAAAGGTCAGTGACGTGTGGGACTGAACGCCAACGAGTGCCACGAGCGCCAGCGGGTGATGGTAGGTGTGATCGAAAGCAATTGGAGCAGTGTTACTTGTGACTATCAGAGTGCTGATAAGGGTGTGAATGTGAGTGGTTATGGGCTATAAGGTCATTGGTTCTACAGAATTATACTGCAGATTATACTACAGAATTATGTTCCCAATGCTATTTCAAAGACACTAACTCTTCTTTTTTTTTTTGTCACAGGCCAACCCAGCACTTTCCGGCCCTACTCCTGTGAGTTGTTGTTGTTGTTGTTGTTGTTGTTGTTGTTGTTGTTGTTGTTGTTGTTGTTGTTGTTGTTGTTGTTGTTGTTGTTGTTGTTGTTGTTGTTGTTGTTGTTGTCCACTGTCGAGTCACGCTGCTTTCACCTTCTTGAACTTCTGAAAAAGAAAATTGCCATCCACCCGCTCGTTCCGCGCAGCTACGGGGAAATCCGCGCAAATTTGTCAGAAAGAAGAACTTCATGGTTGACGAGACTTCCGGCCTGGCCTAAGGTTCGAACATAGGACCAACGCCTTTCCGATCGTTCTACGGGTTGAGCTGTAACCAGAACGCTAGCAGCGCGAGTTCGAATTAATAGCGTTGGGTCGGATTCAAACCCAGCACCAGGGCGAATTTCTCGTCAACTAAGAAGCTTTTCTTTCTGAGAAAACTGTGCCGATTCTCTGGTAGCTGTGCGGTGAAACAGGGCCGATGGTGATTTTCGCTTACACAACCTTACCTCCATCTTGCGGGATTCCGTAGAACGGATTTGCCATACTTCTTGAACTATACTTTGAATCAGTTATCTCGGTGAATCACTAACTACGACCTGTTTACAACCTGCTCACCCTATGGTAAACTTCTCGATCGCTCACTTTCGGACTTACTCTCATGACATAGTGATGTGACTCACGTTTTCACTGGAGTGACGGGCACGCTGTCAATTACGTCATCTCAAAACATGGGCATTGTGGCAAAGTAATTCAAGGTATTCTGAAGTTGTGATATAGAGATATTTAAAGCGAACCATTCAGCAATGTCTCGGCTATGCGAGAACAGTAAGCTTGACCCATCGTTTGCATCGAATAAAGAGCAGTCCGATGCTTCCAAAGAAATGCAAATAGATGTGATGTTCCTGCAGGCTAGTATAGAAGTCTAAAGTATTTAGGTGTCTGTCTGATTAGGAAGAAGTCGTGGAACAATAAGTACGCCCATTGAGTTTAGTGGACTAAATGCAAATAGCATGCCTGTCAAGGTGTCAAAAATTTGAGATTGTTGGTAGTTCATGTTCTTCGAACTATACAGTTCGTGGAAAACGATTATTTTAAAAAAAAACACTCTACTCAACTAAAAGGATATTTTTATCAAATTTGAACACCGCCTCACTAACCGCATATGTTTACAAACTATCGGCGCTATTAACTACACAAGACGACCGTTTCCTCATTGTCTGATTACACGACGTCTTGCGTGGCCACAGACAAAAGTGGTGGAGACCCTGCGCAAGTTCATAATGGTGAACGCCGGAACCAT